>JANHFL010074071.1:0-12875 GCA_032468155.1 Oxyrhabdium leporinum
CCCCCCCCCCCCCCCCGCCTCAAGAGAGGCCAAGGGGGACTTGCCAACCTGCCTCCCTGACTGGGACGGGCTCCTTCCCCTCCCCTCCCACTTGGTTGCCTTGAAGCATCACTTAGCCGTCCTTTTCCACTCAGAGGTGAAGCCAGCTAACTGCTACTTAGAGGCAGAATGGCGGACAAGTCCTCTTCCGAGCTCCCTTAGATACGTCAGTTAGGAGAAGGTCCCCTTTGAAGCATAACAGGTTCACCCAACTCCTGCCCTCCCACTGCCCGCCCTCCAGCCAGAGCTGAAGAAGCTTCTTGGAGGAGAAGCAAAACCAAAGAAAAACCAGAAAGTCCAGTTGCCTCCTGAAAAAAGCACCCTTTGGGACAACCAGGACCTGGACTGGAGGACGGAGAATCTCTTGCCCTTTAGAAGATCAGGTTGACATGCGAGTCCTGTCCTGGGAACATCTTCCCCTCCTCCCTGGAATGAGGCCGGCTCCCACCCTCCTGACCCCCTCACAGCTGGAAGGCCTGGGGCTCCAATGGGGGACCTCACAGTGGGGGTGTTTGGTAGATTATTAACAGATCCCACCTTCCCCCCCCCTCCCATTCTACTCCCTCCCTCTCCATTTTTTTTTAGTTAGGGTGCAGTATTTATATTTTTATAGTATTTTTTATAGTATCTTATTCCCTGTGCCCTGTATAGGTTTTATATACTTTTATCCTTTTAATATTGTAAGCCGCCCTGAGTTACCCTGTGGTAAACTGGGTGGCCAATAAATGTAATAAATAAATAAATAAACGTGCTGAGCTGCAAAACAATTTCTCCCAGCTGTATGACCTGGACAAGAGGAGTCCTTCACCCGGTGAATTCAGCCCAGCCTCTTTTTGCTACTTGGAGAGATAACAGACAGAATAACATAGTTGGAAGGGACCTTGGAGGTCTTCTAGTCTAACCCTCTGCTCAAAAAGGAGACCCTAGACCATTTCAGACAACTGGCTGCCCAGCCTCTTCTTAAAAACTCCAGTGATGGAGCTCCCACAACTTCTGGAGGCAACTTCTGCTGTCCTCACGATCAGGAAGTTTCTCCTTAGATCCAGGTTGCTTCTCTCCTTGGTTAGTTTCCATCCATTGTCTCTCGTCTTGCCTTCTGCCGCTTTGCAAAATAAGTGGACCCCCTTTTCTTTGTGGCAGCCCCTCAAATAATGGAAGAGTGCTATTATGTCCCCCCTAATCATTCATAAATAAACACCAACTGAACCAATAATCCAGAATTGAGACGTGATGAAGCAGGAGTCATTCAGGACTCACAGCCAAAGACGTATTTGACATAGACCCATAACCAGCCAAGATGTTCCTCAATGAAAGCCATCCTTCCAGCTGCAACCAGCATTATCTCCTTTGTTTGCCCAACATCTGTTTCAGAGCAATGCCCATTATCCACAACAAGAACCCCGGAGCAGAAAGTGTATTTAAGGGGCAAGAGCCTGGAGTTGTTCTTGCCAACCAGGATGACAAGAGCTAAAGCTAATCTTGGTTAGGTTCACTGTGGCTTAGCCATCGTAGGGTTCCTTGTATGGGCAGCCTCAGAAAATAAGGGAAAGTGAAGAAGCCGCCTTAGAACAGTCAACCCATGGGACAGAGGTTGACTTCAGAAGTTGTGGGAGCTTCATCACTGGAGGCTTTCAAGAAGAGACTAGAGAGCCACCTGTCTCAATGGTATAAGGCCTCCTGCTTGAGCAGGGGGCTGGACTAGAAGACCTCCAAGGTCCCTTTGTCCATGGAGATTCTCCGTCATCCAGGTCATGGTTGTCCCAAAGGTGCTTTTTCAAGAGGCAGCTGAACATTCTGGTTTTTCTTTGAAGACGTTTCACTTCTCATCCAAGAAGTACTGAAGCAGCTTCTTGGATGAGAAGCGAAACGTCTTCAAAAAAACCCCTAGAAAGTCCTGTTGCCTCTTGAAAAGCACCTTTGGGACATCCAAAGTCTCTTCCAACTCTGTTGTTCTGTTCTGTTCTGTTCTGTTCTGTTCTATAGCACGGTCTAAGACTCTAAGCCATGCTAGCAACCTGAAAGGGTTGGGGGGGAGGGGAGCAGAAGGATCCAGATGTTGAGTGGGAAATAGTAATTGGGAGCACCTGTGACACAACGATCACCTGGATGACGGAGAATCTCCACAGGCCTTCTGTCAGAAGCCGAACTTGTTTTCTCGCGCACTTGCTTCCCACCATCAGCCAATCTCAGACCACGAAGGAGCCAGCTATTAAGGAAGGCGCAAGCTGCCTCCTTCTGAGGCTTTCATGGTCGACCTCAAGATCTCGCTTTGATTACTGAGCAACGCAGCAGCTTCCTCCGCCTCTTGCTAAGGCTGGGGCTGTGGCTGACCTCAGCTGCTGGCCAGCTAGAAGAATCCCAGCGCTGAATCAAATCTGGGAGCAGGCAGACTCTTGTGGCACAGTCCTCCCAGACAGAAGCCTCCCCTCTGCCAGCCACCTGCTCCTGAGGTTGCACTGCATCTCTTCAGCCTTTAAGAGGAACCTCTCACGGGGTCACAGGGGACCCCTGAAGGGTTGTGAAACGAGGCACAGCTCTGTCTTCAAGGGGCCAGAGCTGGCAGTGGAGTAAAGAAGGAGGTGTCTACTTTTCATAGTTTTTTTTTAAGCATTAATGCTTGATAGCATCTAGGCAACTTTCTGTAACAACAGCTCCCCTGTGCTGGGGCTCGTTTTCAAAGGCTCGTTTGGGGAAGGGCCTGACAGATCCCCACCCCAGACGTCCAGGAAGTCAGGGAACATAGGGTGGCAGGAAGAGTCTAGGAGAGGTCAGGTACCACTGGAGCCAAGCCAAGCCAACCATTGAGACTCAATCATTACGATAAAGGAGATTATTTGTAGCTCAGGGTTGAAATGAAGGGCCCCTGGTGCTCTCTGAGCTTGGTGGTTTTCTAGAAGATGTTTCATGACCCAACTAGGTAACATCATCAGGGCTAGAAGGGAGGAAGAGGAAGAGGAGGAGCAGGAGCAGCTTCTCATCCAAGAAGCTTCTTCAATTCTAACTTTAGTTAGAACTTTAGTTAGTTATAACGGAAGAAGCTTCTTGGATGAGAAGCAAAGTGTTTTCCAAAGAAAACAAAATCAAAGAAGTCCGATCGCCTTTTGGAAAAAGCAATATCCCTTTGGGGGTATCTCCAGTGACAAAACTCTTTCCCTTCCTTCTTTCCTGCTTCCAGGGGCTCCTATGACTCCGAAAGGGAGACGATGAGAACTGTTCTCCTGACTGGCCCGCTGTCTCAGTTCCGGGGGAAGAACCAGAAGAGCCTTCTTCTCAAAGGCTGGCCCGCCTCAACCCCAAGCTCAGAGCAGGAAATCAGCGGCACAGGCGGCAGCCCCAGGGGGACCCGGCGTGCGCAGCAAGGCCATGCTTGGGGAGAAGCTCAGCTGCTACGCCACAACTCCGGGAGCCCGAGCGCGAGTGCAGCGGCACGCGCGCTTGTCTCTCCCGCCCCACGTCTCCTAAGAAGGTGGCCCTTATTGCAACATCCAGTGACAGGCGACTTGATGAGCGATCCCGTTTGAGGGTAAGAAGGAAACACAACAACACGCACAAACACACACACGCACACCCCGAGCACCCCCCCCCCCCGGCCTCCGGCCTGTCTATGGAAACTCAGGAGGAGTCTCCTCCTCAGGCAGGAGAGACTTCCTCTCCAGAGAGGAGACCTTTGCACAAGAAAACAACGCAACCGTTGCCAAGGCGATGGCAGCCCAGCCACGCCCTGGATCCCTGCTCTTCGGAAGGAGCCTTTCCGAGCGGGGGTTAGCAGGTCCCTTCGACCCACCTTAGGCTGGACTCGCCCACATGTCACGAAACCTTGTGCGGCTTCCAGGTTCCCCCAAACTCTTTTTTCGGTCGGCTGAGAGGGCGGAGAGATCCCGAAGGGAGGGGACCAGAACCGCCATCCTAAGACAGAGGAAGCTGCAAAGGTCGTTTGGAAGCTTCCAGGTTGGGTCGTGTCAGCCTGGTCTGTCTTGGCAGTCCTTCGATCACCCCAGCCTGATTTCTACGGCACTGTCACCTCCTTGGCATTAAACAGAGTCTCTTGGTTAGCCGAGAAGGAACTCTTTGTAAGTGTAAAATTTACCCAGGCCTGGAACAAGGCCACTCTACTTAAGAGTTCAATCCAACGCTGAGCGTGGACTGGGGAGAACATGCTACTCGGTCAAAGATGAGTTATTCCCAAGTTAGGATTTGCCCAAGTAGATAACTTGTCATTTGCAACTTGCATTCTTATGAGTTCGGCATCACAACAAATGGTTGACCAAATCCTTTCTGTATGTCTTTGAATAGTAGTAGTTCGGGTTGGTAGTTATGTTGTTGGTTTGAGCTCTGAGCTTGGCGATTGGGCTGGAAACGTTTCGTCCCCGTTCGAGGAGACGTCTTCAGTGCGCTTCGGGCTGTGCTTGTTTGGGGGAGCCCTGGCCTTTAAGTCCCTTGCTGAGTCCCGGTCCGACTTCGGGTTGTGCTCCCCCAGAGAAGCACAATCCAAAGCGCACCGAAAACGTCTCCTCGAACGGGGATGAAATGTTTGCAACCCAATCACTCGGAGCTCAAAGCAACAGCATCCTTCCTGCATGTTAGGAAGGGCAACTTTTTCAGGGTAGGGGGCTACGATTTGCTCCCTGATGAGCTGGGGGGGGGCTGAAATTACAGCACTGCAATCACTGTCTATTGATGAAGATGACATTAGATGTCACAGGATGTGGGTTTTGCAGTCAATTTTTAACGCTGCTGCCCCATGGCTAAATTAGAGCAGTTAATTTCAGGCCCATTTGAGGAGTTTGGGAGAAGATAATAGAAACTGGAACAAAGTATTCCAGAGATCTTCCAATTCCACCCTTGCTCTTTCAAAACAAGAAAGCGCTGTTGAAAATCAGCCGTATCACAACCAAATTTCAACAGCGCCATCTTGAGACAATGGGGGCCTACAAATAAAGGTTGGGGGCAGCAATGAGACACAATAATTTTAGTTTTGAAAGCTACAGTCCAAAGATCTGACAAAGAAAACTAGTATTAGTGAATAACTCGCTTTGTGTGCTTCCAATACAATAAGATTACCGATATAGAACTATGAAGTAAATGTATTTCCTTACGTTGGAAGGTTACTCCACACTAGGTTTACAGAAGTCCCACCTGAGAAAACACAAATATATCTTCAAGTATTCCTTGGTTAAAATAAATCTGATGCACAACACTGGAAAATTGTCAGAACCGGATCTGGCTTCTTTAATCTCCCAGTTAACCATGGTTGGTTGCCACATGCTCCTGCTTTGTGGGCGGGGCCACAGTTTGCCTCCCAACCTGCTGGGAGATGCAGCAATCAGTCCAAGAGGGTCCAGGCTAAAGATTTCCAGCCTGCTGTTCACTGAATTTGCAGAGACGGCAAGCGTCGTGCCCCTATCCCACTACACTACACCCCAAAACAAATTCCACACAAACCTCCTCACAACAGATTCCCATCTACTGAGCTCCGCTCAATAAACACAACAGCTAGCTTTCAGAACAATGCTGTGTAGAAGCTACCCTGATCTTATTCAGACAGTCATGCAACATATTTAACCAAATCAGGTGAAGCCATAATGGTTCCATTCCCATGATATGTTAAGTCCACTTGTGTCAACCTTTGGTTAATTCATGGCTTAATGTATCATGCAAACCAGGAAAATGGGTTAATTCAGAAATCAAAGGAGCATCTTGTGTGAACACAGTCCTGATATTTGGATAAAGATTTGAGCCCTGCCTCTCACTTTGGTTGCTGAAGGCACATTTACACCCACTACAGGAATGTGTCCCTTGCAGAGAGACGTGGATGCCACGGGTCTTAAATGAACTCAAGAAAAAGAGACATCTAAGTCCGAAAATTACTACAGATTTCTAGGTTCACATAACATACCAGACAAGGCAAAAGAAAAATGGGATAAGCAACAGGAAGGTATGGAAAAACTAGCTATTTTCTTCCAAAGAGATAACACGGTCATCTTAAACCACAATAACCTTTATACTTGGAGCAACACGTTCTACGAATAGAGCGAGCTCACTTTGCATGAACTCGGACCAAAACCCCCGCACCCACAGCAGAATTCCTAAAAGGACAGGATGCCTCTGAGAACAACCAGAGTGCTTTTCCTCCGCTCCAGGCCAAGGTCCCGGTTCGAGAAAAGAGATGCCAGATGTCGACAATCAACTCCGCTTTCCAAGTTACGGCAGGAAATCCTTTTCAGCACCCAGGACAGCGGCGGGCGCGCTGTCCAGGGTGCTGAATCCCGGCTCTCGCCCTGCCCGCCCGATGCTGGGGGGCGACCGTGCTTGGGAGGCCAGGGGACCCCTCGGGCCTGGGAGGGGCCGCGCCGGGGCCCGAACCACCTGCCCACCCACCGCCGGCCCTGCCACCCACCTGGGGAGGTGCTGGTACTCAGGCGCCCTCCACAGAGGCACTGCAGCATATGCCTGCTTTTGATCCAGAGCAGCCCCGTGATCCTCATGGAGTCCCGCCGCGGGCCCGCAAAGGCGCCCGGGTCCCCCTCCGGCAGCTAGCGGCCGCCCCGGGCTCGGCAGCGCGCGCCACCGCCGGGGGTCCGGCCGCCCAGAGGCCCGGCCGAAGGGCGCATGGAGGCGGCGGCGAAGTTGCGGATCGGCTGCCTTCCGGAGCGACTTGCCGGGACTTGGCCGGTGCAGGGGGGAGGGGAGGGGAGGGCGAGGCGGGAGACGGACGTCACGGCCCGGAGGGGGAGGCGGCGCCGGGCGCTGGCCGCACCCCCTGCCGCCGAACAGCTGCCGGGCTCTGCTCCTAGCCCGAGGGGGCGACTTCGGGCAGCGGGGCCCCTTTTGGTCCCTTCGCCCACTTTCCTCCTGGCCACGGATCACCTGAGCACAGCGCACCGCCGAAGCTGGGCGGACTCCGCCTCCGCAGCAGTTCCTTCCTGAACTGGCTATAAAGTCCCTTTCCAGCTCTTGCAGTGACCGGCCACTCCTCGGACACTCCAACAGCCTTCTTCAACATTCATGGCTACTGTTTGCACAGTCTAGAAAAGGAAGTCCATGCATCTTAAAAGTTGTCAAGGTTGGAAAAACACTACGCTTATGTACAGAACACAACACCTTTTTCAAATTGCAAAAATACAACCCAGCAGACCAAGATTTAAAAAAAAAACCAATGAAAAACAAAAGAGGGCATTTTCAGACTTGGGAAGAGAGCGTATTTGAGCATATGCAAAGTGCTATCCTGTCACCCAGCCAATACTTATAGGCTTGTCTCTGGACGGCATGGGCACAACATACATTTAATAAATAAACGAAGTTAAAAATATAGGAATTTGGAGTGGTCTCTCCACCTCAAAAAAACACAGCCATGACATCATGTGACCCAACTCAGATGGTTGTGTGAATCCTCCATCCTCCTCTGAGCCAGAGAATTAATTATTAAATAATTGGTGTTATTTTTGCTGTTTTACTAACTCAATATACTGACTTGACCCTGAGGTCCTGTCCTCTCCTTAGCTAAGTGCTGCCTTCCTTTAGAGGGGCCCCCAAAATGGAGAAACTTCCAACTTGGGCAGACGCGCGGCTGATCTTTAGACACAAAAATTGGCATATGGGGGATGGATGAAGAAAAGACGGATCAGATGCAATGCAAGTTTAGTGAGAGTGGGTCTGAAACCCCAAATAGTGGCGGAGTGGCCTTGGGCAGACCCTATAGGCCAATGTCTGCCTGGGTTATGAGGTCTTAATTGCACAGGTGCCATTCTTATTTTGATTATCAATATTTATAATAATACTTATAGCTCCGGATTGAAATGAGGGCTCCTTGGTGCTCTCTGCGCTTGGTGGTTTTCTTACAGACAGTTTATTACTTGACTAGGCAACATCATCAGTGCTAGCAGAAAGTGGGGTTTGCAGTAAGCATCTTGAACCGGCAGATAATTGCCAGGAGTCAGCACGGATCTGTCAAGAATAAATCTTGCCAGATTAACCATCTCATTTCTTAATTAGACGATTTCCTTAATAGATTGTGGAGATGCTCCGATTGCCGTGTAACTCGATCTCAATAAAGCCTCTGATAAAATACCTCCAGGCCTGCTGATGATCACATTAGAGGGTGAAGGGCTAAGAGTTTAATTGATACACAACTGGCACAAAATTCATAATAAATCAACCGGGCGGCCAGAAGGCTCCATTCAGGATCCTCTGCAATCTTTTGAGACAGTGAGACGATGAGACCCTCCACAGACAGATCCTCTACAATATTTTCATTCTTGGTTGGAGAAGTGGGAGAGAACAGCTACCAAACATGTGGGTGACATACATTAGCACAAAGATGTTGAGACTCTAGAAAGGGTGCAGAGAAGAGCAGCCAAGATGATGAGGGGACTGGGGGCTCTAAAACATATGAAGAAGCGTGGTTGCAGGAATGGGGTACGTCTAGTTGGATGAAAAGAAGGATTAAGGGGGAACAGGGTAGCAATCTTCCAATGTTGGAGAAGGAGGAGGAGGAGGAATGGAGGAGGACTGAGGGGTCCTTGGTGCTCTCTGAGCTGGGTGGTTTTCTTGCAGACGTTTCACGAAGCAACTAGGGAACATCATCAGTGCAAGAAGGATTAACAAAGAGCATGGCTGGTTGGGAATTTTGGGAGTTGAATGCCACAGGTCCTAAAATTGCCATGTTTGGACACCCTTGCTCTGGACAGTCGGGTGGTATTTTTATGAATCGATTCATTCATTGGCCCACCTGATGATGTAGCATCAAGTCAGTGTCAACTCATAGCAACCACCTGTCACTTTCGGCTTTCTCAAAGAGTTGCTGAATTGGTTGGGTTCATTGCTCGGAACCTTGACACCACCCTAGAGATAAAAGGCAAATTTCTAATATACTCTTGAAGGGAAAAATGCTACTAGGCCGATTAGCATCCAAGGGAAATGCTTCCCAAGTGCTTGCTCTCAGAACTCTCACGCCTAAGAGGAATCAAGCGTTCTGGGGCAGCTTCTCCATTTGCTTCTGTGTTCTCACTGTTAGAACCAGAAGATCCTTTACACCAAGAGTGTCAAACTCCCACCCCGCGGGCCGGATGTGTCACGCGCTGGCCGCACCCATACCCGAAGGGGGAAAAAAGTCCCGAAATGTCACGTGACGCCGCCGTGAGTTTGACACTCCTGCTTTAGAACCACCTCCTTCCTCAAACTTGATCATTTTAAGACGGGTGGACTTCAACTCCCAGAAGTCCCCAGCCAATGATGTCATCTTAAGCTGCATCAAGAATAGAATCAAGATCATGCAAAGTGATGGTACTGCTTTACAAAGCCTTAGTAAGACCACACTTGGAATACGGTGTCCAGTTCTGGTCACTACGATACCACGAGACCTTAGAAAGACTACAGAGAAGAGCAACAGAGATGAGGAAGGGGCCGGAGGCTAAAAGAGATGATGCGCTGTTGTAGGAGTTGGGTCTGTCTAGTCTAGTGAAGAGAAGGACTAAGGAGGACACGAGAGCATTTTCCAGCACTTGAAGAGGATGTCAGGCTATTCCCCAACGCACCCGAGGGCAGCCCAAGACGCAATGGGTGGAAGCTTGTCAACCTGGAACTAAGGCAGGAACTTCCTGATCATGAGAACGATTAATCAGTGGAACAGCTCGACTCCAGAAGTTGTGGCTGCTGAAGGTTTTCAAGAAGAGGCTGGACAGTCATTTGTCCTGGATGATACAAGGTCTTTTGTCTTGGGCAGGGAGGTTGACTAGAAGACCCCCCCCCCACACGGCCCCTTCCAGTCCTAGGATTCTATCATCCACCTTCAATTGCCAAAGTTGCGAAGCCCCGCTTGAGAGGATGAACACAGCAGCATCTGTGCCTTCACAAATCGTAATTCTGGTGCTCTATTCCGCCAGCAACCACCGGGGGGCACCAAAGCCTTTCCACAAAGCAAGCCTGATCTATTAACCCTTGGAAGTCTGACTTTGCTGAGTTTGTGGGGCCCAATAAGTCAACTCCCAGCTGAACTCCAAACCCGCTGAAGGTCAATTCTTGCAACCGTTAGCTAACAGTTCTGGCACCAAAACTCCGAAGAAGCAAAACACAACACAACCTCTGATTGTAGACTACTGGTTTTTATGCTTCATAATTTCCCTAGAAAAATAACTGCAAAAAAAATCACACCGTCTAAAACGAACACCCCAAAATTGCTCCCCAAACAATTTCCCATTGAGGAGCCATTTTCTGGCCCTTGGACTTATAGCCAGTCCCGAGGAAAGAAGGAAATGAAAGATATGGCTAGTCTAACGAAGAGAAGGCTGAGGAATGACAAGGCAGCACTCTTCCAGTATTTGAGGGGCTGCCCCAAAGAAGAGGAGGGGGTCGACCTAGTCCCCCAAGCCCTTGAAGCAGCGGATGGAAACTCAACCAGGAGAGAAGCAGCCTGGGATTAAGGAGGAATTTCCTGACAGGGAGGACAATCAACCAGCGGAACGACTTGTCTCCAGAGGTTGTGGACTCTCCATCGCTGGAGGTTTTGAAGAAGAGACTGGACAGCCGTTTAACTGGGATGACATAAGTTCTCCTGCCTTGAGTAGGGGTTGGACTAGGGGGCTCCAACCCCATAATTCTAGGATTCTATTGGATCCGACCTGGAAATAAGAAGAAACTTCCTGACAATTAGAACAATCAACCAATGGAACAGCTTCTCTCCAGAAGTTGTTGAAGACCTTCCAGCCACATGTTTCTATGATTTTACAATCATGAGGTTGGACTAGCAGACCTCCAAGGGCTCTTCCACATTCTTTTCTGTCCTGTCCTGTCCTGTCCTGTCTTGTCCTGTCCTGTCCTATTCCTATTATTCCTATTATTCAGCCGCTCCAATTAGGATGCTTGGTGCATTTAAAACCATGTTCACTGTCTTGAGTGGCATTTCTCCAACTTGGCCTTTTTAAGATGCGTGGACTTCAACTCCCAGAATTCCTCGGCCAACTTGGGGCCTCTTGGCTGCAACGCCGTTTTGCTGAGCTGGGATTGGTAAGAAAAGGCTGCAAGAATCATACCGGATTTATTTTTATGCCTTTGCGTAGCATCCAAACGCTTATTCCGACAGTTTTCAGACTGCTTCTTTTGAGTTTGGGGCTGGTGGAATGATTGCTGGCTGGAAAGCAGAGTTGAGCTAAAAGTTCAGAAGCAATTTCAGGCACGGAAGGACTTTGGCCCAGGGGAAGAATTGAGTTTACGGAAGAGAGGGGATTATCTTTCCCTAATAAACTGGATTTGCTTCGATTCTTTTGAGACTCCAGTTCAGCTTTTGGCATCTGTCTCTAACGTGCTAACCGGGGTACTGAATTAAGCCACGTTGGGGGTCCACAGGAACAGTAAGGCTGCTATGCCTGGAAGGGGAGGAGATAAAAGGAAACGAGGCCACCAGAAAACACGATGTCTGGATACCCTCAAAGCCAACCCCAGCCGGAGTTCAAAATAACTGAAAGAAGATTGTCTAGAATCAGATGTCTCTGGAGATTCTCCGTCACCCAGGACACGGTTGTCCCGAAGGTGCTTTTTCAAAAGGCAACTGGACTTTGCTTTTGAAGATGTTTCGCTTCTCATCCAAGAAGCTTCTTCAGCTCCGACTGGAAGCTGGGGAATTGAAGGATTTATATTCCCACCATTCAATCTGAATGACCGGAAGTCCGGTTCCCCCACCATAGAGTCTCCTCCTAGTGCGGCGTCCTTTTTCCTCTGCTGACCAGAAGTCCATTTCCCCCACCATAGAGTCTCCTCCTAGCGCAGCGTCCTTTTTCCTCTACCTGTCCTAACCGAAAGCCCTATCAATTGTGGAGCCGATCGGCGACAGGGAGCCGTAGCAGAGGGATGAAAGAGCCACATGCGGCTCCGGAGCCGCGGGTTGCCGACCCCTGCGCTAGGACATCAGGATCCCTCTTGCAGTTACTATTGTTGAGCCAGCTACCACCTATTCTATAGCTGTGCCTTTGCTTTTTCCTACCTGAATGCAGGACCTTGCTTTTCTCTCCACGGAATTGCATTTTGTTGGCTAGGGCTCACGATGGTCAAGTCTGCTCCTTTTGAATCGTGAGTCTGCCTCTCAAGCTATTGGCAGTTCCCCCCATTTGGGTGTTGTCCTTCGGTTCCCTCATCCAGAAAAGTATTGAAATGGTGGAAAGCACTGGGGCCAATAGCTGAAGGGTTTATATCCCCACCATTCAATCGGAGCTGAAGAAGCTCCTTGGAGGAGAAGCGAAACGTCTTCAAAGAAAAGAAGAAAGTCCAGTGGCCTCTTGAAAAAAGCACCCTTTGGGCCACAGTCACAAAGTTGCCACCATTGCCGTACAGCGAATGCCACGGTCACTAAGCAAGCCCAGCGTTCGCTCTGGCTGAAACCAGAAGTCAGCTCTGCCCAGAGTCACCTCAAATGCCAGACGGGTGGCATATAACTGAACTAACAGATTGTAAGTCCCAGTCACAAGACGGGAGGGCCCTGGAAACAGCCCCCAGTGCCAGCTGGTGCCCAACCACCCCAAATGCAGCCACGTGAATACGGGGGGAGGGGGGAGGAGGAGGGGAGAACGGCTGCTGGAACTTTGAACTGGGCCGTAAGAACCTTTTGTGGAGGGGAGGAAGTCAGCTGTAACTGCAAGTGGCTGCTAAGTGACCAGTCATAAGTCAAGGACCCCCTGTATTTTGTGGCGCGTTTGCTATCAGAGGAGTAGTTCCTATTGATGATGGATGACTAGTAGACAAGATCAGTGGCACACAATGAAAATAATAATAATAATAATTAAATTAAATTAAATTAAATTAAATTAAATTAAATTAAATTAAATTAAATTAAATTAAATTAAATTAAA
>JANHFL010074110.1:0-12873 GCA_032468155.1 Oxyrhabdium leporinum
TCCTCCTCCTCCTTCTCCCTCCTCCTCCTCCTTCTCCCTCCTCCTCCTCCTCCTTCTCCCTCCTCCTCCTCCTTCTCCCTCCTCCTCCTCCTCCTTGGCATAATCCACGTTTAAATGGTAATTGTCCTATGAAAAGCATGAGGGTTCTATTTAGCTGCTTTTTAAAAATTTTTACTGTTTGTTTGTTTCTATTGTGCATCTTTGACTGTGAATTAAAGCGGGTGCATATTGGTACTATTTTTTAAAAAAAACAACCACCACCAAGTTTTCCACTTTGGAAATGGCCTTCAGAGCTGGCGTGGGTGAGATGGTTGCAGCGGGCATCACAAGATGGCAAGGGTAGGTTGTGAGAGCCACTGAGGCCGCGCCCGTTAACGGCTACCGCCGCGCAGACGTGGAACGAGTGCATTCTCACACACACTCACACACACACACACACACACCTACCTGTGTGAAGCTCCTTCAACCGGAGACGACGCCTTCGCGACGCAAAGCAGGTCGAGGCGAAGATGCCTTTGATTGAAGGAACGGCGATTGGCGTGCAGGTGAACATGTCTGTGGTCCAAGGAAGGTGGGGTGTGTATTTTTTTTTTTTTGCCTTTGGAACCTTCCCTACCCCTGTCCATCCCAGGACAAGTCGCTCTGTGGGACTGACCGCCATCTGGCCACTTTGGGGAATATGGTCCCCATCCGTTGATTTCCACGACGACAATTCGTGTAGCAGTGTATCGAGGCCACGTCCGTTCACTTCTTAATTTATTAGCTCATGTAAACCTAGTGCCAAAATGCATGCTGGACTGATTTTTATTTTTCCCTTTTCTTTTTTTTTCCCAAGTAGCCCTTAGGGAGGCAGAAACCATCTTGTCTGGATTTCAGCTGTTTGGGCCTTTGTGGTTTCGACCCATTTCTACACTTAGGTTCCTTTTCCCTCGGCGAGAACTGTTGCATTATTTTGTTCGGGGTTGTTTTGGTTTCCCCCAAGTCCCTTTTAGCCATATTTCCAGCGGTCCATTGCATGGCATTTTATTGTCAAGGCCTTGTGAATTGTCCCCTTCCGGATAAACTACTGAAGTTTTCACCCTCCCGTGGAAGTCTCTTTAAGTTTTGTTTTGCTTTTTCCTTATGGCAAATGTATTTTGTTACCTCAGTCTTCTATCGGGTTGCTGTATTTTTCAGCTTGTTACATTGATAACTGTTTCACTAAATAAAGCAAAAACTTTTAATGTAAGAAAACTGGCTCGGTGTTTTTTTTTTCTTCTTTCTTCTGATCCAGGAAGATAGACTTGTCGATCGATAGTAAAGCTGCAAACTACAGCCTGGCTCCTACGTTATCTTGTCTCTTTATTTCTAGGGAAAACCAAAGGTTCTTGAATTTTCTTTTAGCTTTCTGCCAGCCAGGGAGCACGAAAAGAAACCAGCGATGAAATGTGACATCCCATTAAGGCCGTCTCCTACTGCACCAAAGCCAAATCTATAGGCCAGAAACTGGCCTTATTTCCTGGAAATAAGAGACGATGTAATGCACATAAAGATGACATCATTGAAAATTAGGTTTTTCCGGAAAAAAAGATGATCTAATGCAAATAATGACATCATTGAAATTGAGTTTTTTCTTGGAAAAAAGAGAGACCATGTAATGCAACCCTAACCCTAACTAAATATGCATTACATCGTCTCTTATTTTCAAGAAAAACCTCAATTTCAATGATGTCATCTTTATATACATTACATCATCTCTTATTTTTCTGGAGAAAAAAAAACCCTAAATTTCAATGACATTATCTTTATTTGCTTTACATCATCTCTTATTTTCAGGAAAAACCTCAATTTCAATTATGTCATCTTTATATGCATTATATCATCTCTTATTTTCAGGAAAAACCTCAATTTCAATTATGTCATCTTTATATGCATTACATCATCACTTTTTTTTCAGGAAAAACCTCAATTTCAATTATGTCATCTTTATATGCTTTACATCATCTCTTATTTTCAGGAAAAACCTCAATTTCAATTATGTCATCTTTATATGCATTACATCATCACTTTTTTTTTCAGGAAAAACCTAGGGTTAGGGTTAGGGTTAGGGTTGCATTACATCGTCTCTTATTTTCAAGAAAAAACTCAATTTCTAAACCATTCCAGACAAATACCTGTCCAATCTCTTCTTCAAAATCTTCAGTGATGGAGCACCCACAGCGTCGGACGTCAAGCAGTTCCACTGATTAATTGTCGTGACTGTCATGTGTCTCCAAATAACAGAGTGGGAAGGGACCTTGAGGGTCTTCTAGTTCAGCCCTCTGCTCAAGCAGGAGACCCTAAACCATTCCAGACAAATGGCTGTCCAATCTCTTCTTCAAAACCTTGAATGATGGACCACCCACAAACTTCTGAAGGCCAGCTGGTCCATTGGTTGACTGCTCTTACCGTTAGGAAATTTCTCCTTACTCTCCATGGTTCTCTCCATGATTCTTCCCTCTCCCCAGGGTTCCTGTGTCCCAGCCCACCTAGCCAAATCTTCCAACCCCTAACAAAAGACACACACACACACACACACAAACACACACACACGTGCCAGGCACCGACAAAAAAAAAAGACCAAGCAAAAAACAAACTTCCCCTTTATCTACCCTAAGAGGGATAGTTCCCTCCCACCAGGAAGTTAGAGCGCTGGCATAAAAAACTGAAGCTCAGTTGTCAGAGGGACTGTTTTCCTTTGCTCGGAGCCCAGGTAACTTCAAATGTTGCTCCTGCCTCACCGAAACAGGATGAGGAAAGGAGAGAACTTCAGAAGCAGGAGCTGACTCACTCCTTCCTGTTGTGGGAGAGGCTGAAGCAGATGTATGAGGAGCCAGAGACCCACAAACGATGAAAAGGCTGCCAGTTCTTGGGAGTGCCTCGAGTAGGTGGGTTTGCCAGTGAGCGGTGTAACGGGGGTGGTGGGGCTGGAAGCGGAGATGGGGCGAAGAAGGATCGAGCAATCTGGAGAAAAGCTGGCCAAGGTGCCTTCCAACTCTTGTAGGAAGCCATTATTAAATTGTTGTGGCTAGCTCTTCCGCTTAAAGAGAGGTTGGTGGCAAGAAGACGCTCCGTTCAGTTCTGAAAGAAGTATGCTTTGCTTATTGCTTAATGCAGTAAAAGTCCTGTCTGTTGGGAGTTGCCTTAACTACAAGAGCTGCTGAAAGTAATTAAGAACCGACCTAGAATTAAGGAGAAATTTCTTGACAGTGAGAACAATTGATCCGGGGAACAGCTTCCATCCAGAAGTTGTGGGTGCTCCATCACTGGAGGCTTTCAAGCAGAGATTGGACAGCCATTTGTCTGAAATGGAATAGTGTTTCCTGCTTGAGCCGGGGGTTGGACTAGAAGACCTCCAAGGTCCCTTCCAACTCTTTGTTATTCTGCGCACGAGATCCCTTTCCCTTCCCCAGCTAAAGATTGGTGAGATCTCCAAGTTTAAACAAAGAAACAAATAACGAGTTCTGAGGAAGGAGAGCATCTCCTCCTTTCTGAATTCTAGGAGCAGAGAATTAATCGTTAACGATGGATGGGCTACTCCGTAACCCTTGTGTCACTTTCTCTCTCTTCCCTTCAACAATTATTAAGGAGGAAGAAGGGAGGGTGGGTTTCAGACTGACAAGAGTTTGAGGGCTGCTTTTGGCTGGAGGCATCAGAGGTGGCGGAAGACCGAAACCGTCCTGATGGCAAAATAATTTAGTGAGTGATTGCTTGGGGGGAGGGGGGGAAGGGGCTGGACAATGTTAGTTCAACTAGAGTAAGGTTTGAGGGGGTGCCTTGGATTGCAGGTAGCCACATTTGCCTGCGTCTTCAATCAATCAGAATAGAAGGGACCTCGGAGGTCTTCTAGTCCAACCCCCCACCCCTCTGGCAGGAGATCCTATAGCATTTCAGACAAATGGCTGTCCAGTCTCTTCTTATAAAAAACCTCCAGTGATGGAGCACACACAACTTCTGAAGTTTCCCCTTAATTCCAGGTTGCTTCTCGCCTTGATTCGTTTCCCTCTTATCGTTTCTTGTCCTTGCCTTCTGGTGCTTTGGAAAATAAGTGGGGCCCCCCTCTTCTTCGGGGCAGCCCCTCAAATACGGGAAGACGGCTATCGTGTTGTCCCCCGCTTCGCAGTCCTTCTTTTCTGCAAACTGGCCCTATGTGGCCTTTTACACTGCTTAAAAATCTGCCTTGTCTTTTAGCAGACGCGCTATTGCGAGATCGTGAAATGGGCGTCTGCAGGCTTCGTTTCAGAAGCGTTGAGAAGATTCATCTCTGAGCTGGCAAGAGCCTTTTGTACCTGATCTCGATATGTTCCAACCTGTCAGCCTCTAGGCGTGTTCGACTCTATCTCCCGTTTTCCATGGTAAGCATGTTAGGGCGGTGATGGCATAGAGGAAGAGACAGCTTGGAAAAACTGCTGCTGTAGCTGGGTGGGTTTGCCGACAGAGGGAAAATGGAGCAGAGAAATTTCCTGACAATTAGAACAATTAATCATTGGAACGGCTCGCCTCCAGAAGTTGCTCCAACACTGGAGGCTTTTTTTAAAGGAGAGATTTGAACATCCATTTGTCTGAAATGGTGCAGCTTGCTCTACACCACTTGGGTTGGACTAGAAGACCTCCGAGGCCCCTTCTAACTCTGTTATTCTCTTCTACCACTCACTTTGAAACTGATGGATGAAATCAATAATGAGAAGTCTCATCGAGCAACAAAGGTGCATTGTTTTCTTGGCAGCGTGGAAGCCGTTTTTCTAGTCCTTTCCTCCGCGCTCAGCACATTTATTTTTGTAAGTGCTAAATGCGTCCTAACAAAAAGATGACAGAGACAGAGGTTGAAACCTGCAGAGCAGAAACACTGTAACAAGAGCAGCTGAGCATTTTGCTAGCTTTTCTGTCTGTTTGCACAGTTGCCCAAGGCTGTGGATGTTTTTGTAGAGAGTAGAAATAGTTTAAATATGTACATAAGTGTTTCGCCTGGTACGGAAAGGATTCCCATTCGGGCAACAGTTCCAAGCTCTGGCTGGAAGAGCCACGGAGAATGAGAAATGCCAGCAAGGAAAGAAAACTAAGACACAGCGGAGAAAGTGTTGGTTTTAATGCTGGGCTCGTTGCGGGTTGGTGTCGCCGCATTTTGGACACACTTAAGCACACCGGTTCTGTTGGATGAAGTGAGGCCTTTGGGGTAGGTTGATATCTCTTTGGGTGTAAGGAACAGAGAAAAGTTCAGGAAATGTACTTTGGAACAATGTCTAGTCCAGAGAAAAGAAGAAGGACTAGGAGGGGCAGGGTTGTAGCGTGACAATATTTGAGGGGCTGCGCGAAGAAGAAGGGCTCAATCTATTCTCCAAAGCACCCGAAGGCAGGACAAGAAAGCAACGGGTGGAAACTAGTCAAGGAGGGAAGCAACCTAGAACTAAGGAGAAATTTCCCGACAGTGAGAATGATTAATTAGTGGAATGGCTTACCTCCACAAGTTGTGGGCACTCCAACATTGGAGGTTTTTAAGAAGAGATTGGACAGTCATTTGTCTGGAATGGGACTGGGTCTCCTGCCTGAGCAGGGGGTCGGACTAGAAGACCTCCGAGGTCCCTGCAACTCTTGTTATTCTGTAAAGTAACTGAAAAATTACAGAAGCTTGTGTATGTTATGTGATGGGCCAAATATCTAGGTTAGAGAAAGATGAACTATCCTTAGAAATTCTCACAGATGTGGAGGTCCCAATGTTTAGACTCTCCATGTGTAAACATCAGACAGAGTCCTAGCAAGATGTTGAAGGCAAGGTGGAAGGTTCACTTCAGTCAAGAAGCTGCCAAAAAGATTTGTATTTCTTTAGAGGAAGTTGAGAGGTTGGACTCTGGTGACCTCGGATTCACGTGGCCTCAAACCATAATCTAGCACTGTGCCAAAAATCAGTCAATGAGAATTTTAAAAATAAGAAATACATAGGTACGTGCATTTAAAATATGGCTGTTATCAATAGCAGTAAAATATCACCTCTGGCTTGTCATTCATTTTAGATTGAGCTCAAATTTATCCTCAGATTTATCAATTGCCCTCCCTTCATCAAATCAATCCATTATAGAGATTGTTAAACTGATGATTTAAGTTACCGTTAATAATAAGAGTACAGGTCATTCTCAACTTACAACTGAATTTCTGTTGGGAAGCAAGATGGTTGTAAGGGAGCGGTGCCCAATGTCACGACCACAGTTGGTAACAGACCATTGCCGTTGTTAAGCAAATTGTGAGGTTAATTTGGCTCCTCCCACCAATTTTGCTGGTCAGGTGGTGGCTGGGGATTACATAACCTTGGGACACCGTAACAACTATAAATACATGCTGGTTGCCTAACATCTCAATTCTGATCGCAAGACAGTGGCTACAACTGCAAGGGCCAGCTGTAAGTTGTTGTTTTTTTCCCTGTGCTGTTGTAACTTTGAATAGTAAACCTAAACATATGGTTGTAAGTTGAGGACTACCTGTGTAAGAGCCATGTCATGGGTGAAGAGCGACGGTGGCACAGTGCTTAGAATGCAGTAACTAGCAGAGAATGCTCTGTCACCCTTTCCACCCCTCGTTCTTATTTCCTTTCCCCGTCGCCTTTCCCCCCGCCTGTTTATTGTTGACGGCAGGTGGCTTCACGCCCTGAAAAAATCCTAGTTTTCTGTCTAGATGGTCAAAACAGGAAGAAGAACTGAAACCCTTTCCCGAAACATTAGGATTTGTCTTGCAAAACGATTAGTAACATGGTGGCATCTCACTCTTTCTCTCTCTTTTCCCCCTCTTCTTCTTCTTCTTCTTATTGGGCCAAACGAAACGAAATACCGAACAACCAACCGCAGGAGCTTCGGGAATGTCAATCTATGGGAGAAAAAGCAGCTCACTCCTTCGAATTTGCGGCTTTCTCTTCATCTTTACGTTATGCACTGTGTCGTATTATTGGAAGAAGAGCAGAACCTGGGATCCTTTGAATGAAAATGCTAAGTCAAAGAAACATCCCGGTAGTTTTTGCAAAGGCCAGCTTGCCAAGGGTACAATCACCCCACTCCTGGATAAACACAGCTTTATCATCACTCCTTATTCCGACAGGCGACAGGGAAATTACGTCCGCGTCCTGGGCATTATCCACCGTCAAAAAGTCAAGGAACTTCACTGTATCTTTTGTTGTCAAAACAGCCAGCTGATGCAAGTCGTACGAGGAGAAATTGATTTCCACCGAGACCACTTCGATTTCCCCTACAGCACCGCGGATGTGCTTTGTCTTCAGCCGGAAGACTGCCAAGCTGACTTTATCTCTATCCATCCCTGGAATACCAAGCTGGAATTGACCCCCCTGCCCCTATTTCCCATCCAAAACCTCTTCCCGGAGAAGCCCCCTTTGGACTTCACGATCTGCGTATCTACCATGTTTGGGAAATACAACAACGTCTTACAGTTTGTGCAGTCCATAGAGCTGTACAGACTTCTGGGGGCCCAAAGAGTGACGGTATACAAGAACAGTTGCAGCTCCCTCATGGAGAAAGTCCTAGATTATTATATCTCCCAAGGCATCGTGGAAATTATTCCTTGGCCCATCGATTTGTACCTGAACGTCTCGAACCGCTGGCATTACTCCATGGGAAGGAAAGATTTAGGCTACTACGGGCAAATCGCCACCTTGAACGACTGCATTTACCACAACATGTTTAAAAGCAAATATCTTTTGATGATTGACCCCGATGAGTTTATTCTTCCCGTGAAAGATGCCGACTGGAAGTCCCTGATGCAAAGATTGGAAAAGGAATATCCAGGAACTGGGGTTTTCCGCTTTGAAAACCACGTTTTCCGTCACTCTGTGTTCTCCAAGACTCCTTTCCACTTTTCATCCTGGACAACGGTGCCGGGATTTAATGTCTTTGAACATATCTACAAGGAACCCAAAGACATTCACCGTTTCAATAACAAAATGATTCTGGATCCAACTAGAGTCTTTCAGACCTCGGTCCATTCTGTTCTCAAGCAGCAGGGAAAGTCCATTGAAGTCTCCAAAAATCTTGCCTTTAACTTCCACTGCAGGAAGATCGAACAGAAGAATATGCCCGATAGCGCTTTGGTTCGAGACCCAATCTTCTGGAAATACAACAAAACTTTGATCCCAAAAGTGAACGATGTCTTACTTAAATCCGGTATTTTGGCAGCCTGTGATCCAATGCAAAAGCAAAAATGCTGATGCCTTCGTAAATAGCATGCTTGTGTTTGTGTGTGTGTGTGTGTGTCTGGGTGTGTGTACACTCACATATATATTGTCAAATGCAAACAACCAGATCCTCACACAAAAAGTGGATGGGAATCATTTCAGACTTACTCAGGGTAACACTAGATAAGGTTCAATGGCATTCAATGGGAGGGTTAGACTTCGCCTACTTGTGTCCATGTAGGGATTCCAGACTAATTTGCTGCTTGATTCCTCCTCCTGGCTTGGTCCGGTCTCTCTCTAACATACACACATACAATTATGCACACAAACACACACACCTCAATTGATTGCGTGATCTACATCTCAATCTTGATACCATTTCTACTTCAGGCGGGGGGGGATGCTCATTTGGGGCAGTGCCCTAATCTTAAACCACTTTTCGTGAAAAAGACTGATGGCTAGACCTTTGATGGCCGTCATTTAAACTTTTGAGTACAGGTAGTCCTTGACTTATGACTGCAACTGAGCCCCACATTTCTGCTGTTAAGTAAAACATTTGTTAAGTGAGCCATTTTACGACTTTTCTTTCCAGGGTTCTCAAGTGACTCACTGAAGTTGTTAAGTTAATAACAAGTGAATTAAGTGAATCTGGCTTTCCCCATTGACTGTGCTTGTCTGGAGGTCACAGAAGGGGATCACATGACCCCAGGACACCGCAACCGTCATAAATATGAATCAGTCCCCAAGCATCTAAATTTGGAGCACTTGACCACAAACTTTCAGAAGTCTAAAAAACGGTCAGAAGTCCTTTTTTTTTCAATCCCGTTGTCACGTCGAACGGTCCCTAAATGAACTGTTGTAAGTTGAGGACTGCTTGCATTCCATTCTCTTTAACAATTATGAGTTCATTTCATTTTTTTTTTTTAGAATTTTGCTGCTGGGGTGGAATTTGAAAACAATCTTTTGATGAGGTCAGTCTTAGACCGATGTTTAGGATGCTTAAGCTTATCAATCAGGGGAAAGAAGACAGGTGTTCTAATCCAGAGGTCTCCCAACTTTTGCAGTTTGGCGGCCTGGCCCAGTGCGAGGCGTTTGTGTGTGTGTGTGAGTGGCAGGCCCGTGCACGCGCGCAGACAGCTCCGTTGGTGCGAGCAGCGTTGACTGGAGCTCCGTGTTTGAGTGGAGGGTGCTTGCAGTTCGTGCACGAAGCTCCCGCCGCACAAGCGGTGGGTGCTTGTGTTCGCACAAGTTCCACTTGTGCAAACGTAGCTTACCCATGCAAATACAAACACCTTCTGCTCAAGTGCCCTCTGTTCGCACATGTGCAGCTTCAGATGTGAGCACTTGTCTGCCTTTCATGTGAGTGGAGCTTTCCGCAGGCTTGTCCGTCGCTCGTGAGGTCCGGTTTCGAACAGTAGTGGGCCATGGCCCAGGGATTGGGAACCCCTGTTCTAATTGATCTGTAGCCGACTGAAAAAAAATGGGAAGCCAGAGGGAGAAATAAATAGGAAATAAACTGTGGGTTCAACCAAGAATCTGTTTTTTAAAATCTTATAGCGAATGGATGGGGGATGTCCAGGGCAATCGCTTATTAAGCCGTGAGATAAAATCCATTAGCAAGTATAACCCAGTATTTAATGATATTAAAAGAATGCAAGGTGTGTCTGGTACTTCCCCTGAGGGGAAAAAAAAATCAATGTACTCAGGGCAAAATTCTGTAATTCTGTAATCAGTATAGATATCTTTGTTCATCTGTGCCAACAGTTGAAAAACTTGCTTTATTGAAAATGGGCTACAGGGATTAGATTATCCTAATTGTGTTCATGAACGTTGAAGGACAATAAATTTACTGATGCAAATCTACTTGACAACTATTTTGTGGTGTCCTTTCCTGGTTACTTTGCTGCAATTTTGCACCCTCATTGTGCAGCTGCGCCCAAAACGCACAGCCAGAGTAAGACTGCAATTGTTGCTCTTCTGAATATCGATTTTAAACAAGGGCCGTCAGAGATTGACTTAGAAAAACACATTAAATTTTAATTAGATAAAACCTATCCTGTATGCTGGCAAAAGAATATTTATTTCGAAGTGCACGTCTTAAAGGCATGCAATAGAAGAGTCTTCAAATTTGTAAGTCTATATTCTGGCAGGCATTCAACTTCTTCGTCCGATTCTGTGCCTGAAACTTCTTGTCTGATTTTGTGTACAGATACACACATACACGCACACACACCAGAGCAGGAAAATTGCTTGGGATGAAACTGAGAAAGGCATGGGGGGGTTGCATGTTCCAACTCATTCGTAACTCTTTTTCTATTTAGCAATCTTGAGGGCGAGGCACATTTCTTCAACGACAAAAGGAGCCGAGTTGAGGTTCACAGCGGTGCTATTACACAAGACTATTGCAATGGAGAGGATGTGGAAATGGCGTGTCCGATTTTCCCCTGGGCTTCCCTGTATCAGGTAGTCCTCCACTTCTAATCACAATTGGGACCACCAAAAATTCCATTGCTAAGCAAAGAGGTCCTTACATGAGTCGCGCCCGATTTTACGACGTTTTTTGCAACTGTTGTTAAGCGAATGATGTCGTTAAGAGAATCCAACTTCCCCCATTGACTTGGCTTGTGAGAAGCTGACTGGGAAGCTTGCAAATGGTGAACACGTCACCCTCCTGGGATGCTGCACCTGAATTCACTTTGTAACTTTGGACGATCAATAAATGAATGGTTATAGGTTGAGGACTGTAGCTTCTCTTGATGCTTGTGCAGATAATAACTAGTTAAAGGGTCACTTTGGCCTAAAGCATGGAGGCCTTCCTTAACTCTAATAAAGGAGAATATTTGTAGCTCAGGGCTGAAATGAGGGGTTCCTTTCCAGCAACACTCCAGATCTCTAAGCTTGACTGTTTTCTTGCAGACGTTTCATTACCCAACTAGGTAACATCATCAGTGCTGGTAATGTAATAAACTGAAAGCAAACCCCACTCCTTAGCAGCCCTGATGAGGTTAACCTAGTTTGGGTAATGAAATGTCTGGAAAAAAGCAAGCTTCCCCAACCCTTCTTTAAAAAAATATTTGCCCTGGTTGCTTACTTAAGATATTTTAGCTCCAGAGTATTATCTTGACTAGGAGGGCTGTATGATCTCTTTTAAAGATTTGACAATTGCTAGGCAAGTTGTGTAATCAATACCAGCTCTGATACAACTACTGAAGAAGGAGGATGTATATCCAGAAACCTATCTTAGGAGACATGTCTTTGGGTTTCACCCAAGCTGCTTACAGGGTGGACCGCCAAAATCTTCCCCATTTTGCAAAATGATAAAGCTGTCCAGCAATCCAAATCTTCTCAACCACGGGAGCTGCGAAATTCTCTCCTGGATTTACCTTTGTTTGAAGATCTCCATGTTCTTACTTCGTTGTTTTTCTAGTAGGCATATTTCCTGTTTCCATATACTTTGAAATCCAAGCTGTTCTTTTGTTAAGCTGTGTCAACTGTCAATCTTCTGATTTTCTTGACCCTTTACCTTTTCATAACAATAATGCTTTGTCCTCCTGGCCTACCCAGAAACTGGGTGGGGAAGTTGGCAGATTCCAAGACGAGAATTCAGGAGCAGCTCCTGAATTTTGCAACTGGAGCTGCTTATTGAGTTTTGGTTATTCTGAATTTTTGGCTATTTGCTATGAGTTCAATCTTTTAGCATAGATAGCCGTAAGATACTTTGAGGAAGGTAGAGACGGGCTCACCCGTCTCAGCCACACCCAGGCTGACATCTCACATTTTCTGCTAACAATAAAGACATTTTGACCATACGTTGCAAGCCTGGTTTTGCTCCAAGCCATTTTATGCAAGCTAGGATCCTCTGTGAAGATATCAAGATGTTTGGTGGTATGTGAATGGACTTCTAAAAATGGCAGGCATATTTAGGAGCCATTATTCCATTAGATTTGTAAAGCTTTGTGGAATACTTTTTTAATTGGGTGGTTGTATAAATCTAAAAAGACAGATAGACAGACAGATAGAGAGATAGATAGACATAGATATAAATAAATAAGTATGGATGGATACATAAGATATAGAGACATATAGATACATATAGACAAGAGATAAGATAGACAGACAGAGATAGAGATAAATAAATAAATATGGATGGATACATAAGATATAGAAAGAGATAGATACATATAGATAAGAGATTTTATATATATATATAGAGAGAGAGAGAGAAAGAGAGAAGAGGAGGAGGAGGAGGAGGAAAGAGGCCGCCATGATGGCGCCGTTTTCCACCATTTTGAACAGCTTATTAACAGCCATTGAGAGAGAGAAACGGGAGAAAAAGGCGGGAATTTTTATATACACTTTTATTCCTCTCTCTCCCTCCTTTCCTCATATAGCTCCCTGGGGGTTAACTCTCTTTCTTTCTTTTCTTTTGAGGGGTGAAAAATAGCATTTTTCTTCAGCCTCCAGGGGAAATCCTTGAGGTAAGGATTTTAGGGTTGATTTTACTCTCCTAGTTTTAATGTCAGAGAAATAATCAGTTTTTCCCCCTTCCTTGGCTTCAGCTGCCTCAACAATTTAAAAGCTTCCTGAGCTTGTTTAGTTCAAATTACATTTATTTTATATCTATCTATCTATCTATCTATCTATCTATCTATCTATCTATCTATCTATCTATCTATCTATCTATCTAT
>JANHFL010074475.1:0-12852 GCA_032468155.1 Oxyrhabdium leporinum
GAGCTTGTTAAGGAGGACCGCTCCACCCCAGCCATGCGTTTTCCAGCTCAGGCTGCTTGGAGTGAAAAGCATGCTGCTAAGCTCCTGGGCTCCTCACACGAGCACTGGAAGAAAATTGGCCCATGGTCGGCTGCAGCCAGAGCCGGGCTTGGAGAAGCAGCAGATGGACTTCTGGGCACACAATCTCCCTCTCAAGCTCCCAATGCCTGAACCGGCGAGCTGGAAGAAAGATTCTCCATTGTGCTGGTGAGTACGTACAGACCAAGTGGCCTTTTTTGCTTTTCCCCTCCAGCTCACCATCCCAATCCAGCGTGGCACAGACAGCATTTCCATCGGCCCTTCTCTTTTTTCCCCCCTAGCCTCCTTTTGCCAGCATGCGCCAGGCAGGCTTGGCAGGCAGTCACAATCTTTAGATGGGCTTTTATTTTGTTAACCCCAGAGGGGGGGAAAGGGGCTCAGAATGGTACATAAGAAATCGCCGTGTCTCTGCAGCATCGCTCCCCCTGTGCCGCCCCACCTTGCCATGAGTGAGGTCGAGTTGGTCACACTCAGTCACATGACCCAACCCAATCAGTCACTAGGAAGAACCGGTTGTTAAATTACTTGAATCCCACCTCTGGATTCAGCCAGTTCACACCAGTTTGCTAGAACCGGTAGCTAACTTTTTCTGAAGTTCTGCGAACTGGCTGAAGTGAGGAGCAGGAAGCCCTGCCATGCCTGGCTAGCGGGGGAGAAGAGACAGCAAGATGAGCCCTGTCTCACTCCATGCGCCCCAATGAAAGGCAGCAGCAGCCCGTCCACTTCCCTGCCCTGCCCTCTCTGGTGCTGGAAGCCAACTGTCAGCCACACGCCCAGTTGTCCATTCATCCCCCCTCCCCCCGTGTGTGTTGTCTGGGCTCACCTGGTGCCACAGTCCACGCAGGCCGGGAGCTGCCCTGCCATCCTCCATGGGTTTGAGACGCCACTGAGGAAAGGTGCCGACGACCCCACGGGCCTCTCTCTCATTCTCCTCCTTCCACCACTGCCCAGATGCCCTCGCTTCCCCCAAGAAAGGTGGTCAGAGAAAGAGGATTCCATCACATGCTGAATGCTGTAATTAAACCATGGCACCCCTCCCATGCCTGCGTTCAGGGAGGGAGGGTGTGACGGAAGAGGCAGACCTGGCGGGCGCATCAAACCAGAGGCCTGTAGGAGAAGCACACTTTTCGGGGGTGGAAAAGAGACGCGGGCAGGCACTGCTCTCGTTTTTGTTCTTCTTTCACTTTTTTGGGACGAGGTGCTTGCTGCCTTGAGTTGCCCTCCTGCTTTATCCAGTGACAGAGATGGCATCTTGGGAAGACATGGTTTAATTACAGCATTCAGCACGTGATGGAATCCTGTTTCTTTGACTACCTTTCATGGGGGGAGCGAGGGCATCTGGGTGGTGGTGGGTGGGGCAAGCTCCGCGGTGCGGTGCTGCGCTGGAGAAACGGGCAATGGAGCAGCTGGTGTGAGGGAAGGAGGAGACCTCTTTCCCTCTTTCTTCTCCCTGCTCCTCCTCCTTCCCTCCTGCCAGCTGCTCCATTTCCCATTTCTCCATTGAAGCACAGCGCCCAGGATACACTTTGATGGGAGGGGGGATAATTTAACAACTGGTTTGCCCAGGGTCAGGTTGGCCATCACAGGAGGCTCGTCCCGCATGTGTAGCAGACCTGGAGGACAGGGATGGGCCACACCTCCCACCACAGCCAACCTGACCCTGGTTGAACTGGTTGTTAAATTATTTGAATCCCACCACTGGGTATTTTGCATGGAGCTTTTCCACTAACTTGTCTACTCTAACATTTTGGGCACCTACCCACTTCGCATCGGCTGAGGGATATCCTTTCCACTGCACTAAATATTGTAATTTCCCCTTAAAGTATCTTGAGTCCAGTATCCTCTTTATCTCATAGTGTCCCCCCTCCCCCCCTCACCATCACAGGAGGTGGAGGCCTGTCCTTGACGGACCTCAATTTGGAGCCTTGGAAGGGCTTCAATAAGCTGCAGTGGAACACTGGGTGGACTTGCCTGAGTACCTTAGGCAACTGTAACTCTACTGTAACTGGGTTTATAATCTGAACAATTGGGAACAGACTTATGTACTTAGGACCCAGTTTCTTACAGGGTTGGTTCAGCTTTAGGTATCTTTCCAAATTCTTAATATCTTTTTTATAATGAGGTGGCCAAAACTGGATGCAATATTCCAGATGTGGTCTTACTAAGGTTTTATTTACAGTTTAACATTTTTATTGAGTTATAAAATATTATAAGATACAAAATACAAAAGTAAATAGGAAAGCAGTGGGGAAGAAGAGAGGGAAGAGAAGTGAGGAAGGATAAGGAAAAAAAAGAAAAAGAAGCATTGACTTCTGACTCTCTGTTGCAGTAAAATAAGGCATTAACATCAAATCACAACTTTTTGCTTTTTCATAATAATATGAACAAGCCATTTCTATAAAGAGCTATCAGTCTAATCCAGGGGTGCTAAACTTGCAGCCCACAGGCCGGACGCATCACGTGCTGGCCCCACCCCCTCCCGGTTTAGCGAAGGGGAAAAAATACGTCCTGTGATGCCGCTGTGATGATGTGAGTTTGGCACCCCTGGTCTAGTCAGAGTTTCATTCTTTTCCACATCAAGCACGAAATTCAGAAACAGTCTCCATGTGGAAACCAAAGTATTTATGTTTTTTTTTCCTTTAATCAAAGTGGTCAATTTTGCCATTTCAGCCAACTCCACCAACTTCTGCATCATTCGTCCATAGTAGGAATCGAAGTGTCCTTCCATTTTGTGCATATAATAGTCATGCTGCTGTCAACATATATAATAACAAAATTCCATTTTTTTCGCTGCAGTTCTTTTTCCATTAGGCCCAAAAGGAAAAGTTCTGGTTTCATTTTTATCTCCATTTTCAAAATTTTCTGCATTAAAATGTGACTCATACTCCAAATTGTGTTTTGCTACATCCCAGAGTTCTGAAGGAGCTGGCAGCTGTGATCTCAGAACCATTGAATCACATCTTTCATAGATCCTGGAGTACTGGAGTACTACTAGAGTACTTGAAAAGGGCTGATGTGGTTCAAAAAATGAAAAAACAAAAACAAAAACCCACCACAACAGATTCAGGAAATTACAGACCAATCAATCTGACATCAATATCTGGGAAGATCCTGGAAAAGATAATCAAGTAACAGATCTGTGAATACCTAGAAGCAAGCAAATTTATAACCAGAACCCAACACGTGTTTTTATTTTTTTTTAAAAAAGAACATGTCAAACAAATATTATTTCATTCTTTGTCAAATTGATTAAATTAGTGAACCAGTGAAATATGACAGGCTTTGTTTGGTGATCTTGGTGCTGAGTGATATTTTTGGTCAGGCTTGGTGTAGGATGTCTTTTTTTTTATAGATTTTTGCAGTTCATGGGATATGTCATAGTCATCTCCAACACCACAATTTGAAAGTGACTACCCTTCTCCTATCTGCCTTTTTCAGAGTCCAAGTTTTGTAGCCATAAATAGCAATTGGAAAAATTATTGCATTGACTAATCTACATTTAGTTACAAATACAATCATTAAAATAATGTACGAAGGACTGTATGGAATTTTAAGTTTAAGACATTGGGGGAGGAAGTCCTCCAGGGTCACCCACACTTGAAAATTGTGGTTAATATCATGTTTAAGCAACAAATATATACTACATGGTTTATTTCCATCTTCACAAGGAAGGAAAAATTCCCGCTCCCTCCAATATAGAATAATTGTTCTTAAAATTGGGAATAGCCAAACAGGAGAACCTGAAACCGAAACTGTTGATCAATGTAATGGATAAAAGTCCTATTTCTCAAGATATTTGCCATGGTTTGGTAAGCCATATAGAAGTAAAAAAAGGAAAAGAAAGTTGATTCCGATACTTCATTTATAGCCTTTATTGAAAAAAGTTCCAACCATCAACATTCACAGACCCTTGAGTTATTTGACAATATCGCAATAGCAATAGCACTTAGACTTGTATACCACTTCACAGCACTTTACAGCCCGCTCTAAGTGGTTTACAGAGTCAGCATATTGCCCTCCAACAATCTGGGTTCTCATTTTACCAGCCTCAGAAGACTGAGTCAACCCTGAACTGGTAAGAATTGAACTGCCAAACTGTAGGCAGCCAGCAGTCAGCAGAAGTAGCCTGCAGTGCTGCATTATAACCATTGCGCCACCACGGCTCATATAGCCAAAGTCTAGCACAATTAGAGACCAACTGTATCCACATCAATGTGTGACTATTTACACACATTTCTGTTTCCTTGACTTTGAAGAACAAGTAGACATTTTCCTTGACATGCTGGGAGCAGCACTAGACTGTGGATAGAGAAAAGAGGGTGGTTTCTTCTTCTATCCCCTTCCTTCCCCCCATAAAGAGGACAATATGCCCCCCCCCAAAAATGGAACAATGGTTTACATAAGGGCTGAAATGCAATTTGCCATTTCCACCCAGATCCTCACATTCCCCATGCACTGAGTAGGCATCTCTACGGCATTACTGGTACAGCCCAGGGTAGAGATACATATGTGGGTGGCATCTGCAAACAGAAGCCACGCTGTCCTGATGTTTCCTCTTCAGATTGGGTAGACTGGGCTGAAGTGATGCGGGTAGATTGGGACGAAGCGATGCAGGCTGGTCCCTTACATTTTCCAGGATGGCCCCGTGGGCCGGATCTGACCACATCGCAGGCTGGATCTGACCACATCGCAGGCCGGACCTGACCACATTGCAGGCCGGATGTGGCCTGAGGGCCTTGAGTTAGATACCTCTGCCTTATCAGATCTGTTGTAGAGGTTGATGATCCCCAGCACAAACCAGCTCCAGCAGCATAAGAAATTGGCAGCCTGGCAGCCGTTACACCAGGAGGCTCCTCAGCTTGTTTTTATAGCCCAGACTAACATGTTGCTATGCTCCCCCTGGATTTCAGGAGATGTGAAACTTTGAGCATTAGTGTAAGGGCATCTGAATCCTTTATGGCTGGCCTTGCATTTGCTTCCTACGTCTTTTCTGTTTTGTACCTGAGTTCTCCCTCCTCCTCCTCACTCTCTTCTCATTGTCTGATTGTTTGTTCAGGGGTTTATGCTCTGGGTTTGGTCTGGAAGATTGGTCTCCCTCCTCTTCCAATTTTAGTTTAAAGACCTTTGGAAGAGCCAAGCCAGTTGTTTTCCAAATACATTTCTGGTTTTATGATAACAGTCTTTCAATACTCAGATGACTGTCACAGAGAAAAGGGGGTCAACATATTCTCCAAAGCACCTGAGGGAAGGACAAGAAGTAAAGGGTGGAAGATCATTAATGTGAAATCTAACCTAGAACTAAAAAAAAAAAATCCTGACAGGGAGAATAATTAATCAGTGGAATAGCTTGAAATCATTGGTGCTCCATCACTGGAGGTTTTCAAGATAAGACTGGACCGCCATTTGTCTAGAATGATATTGGATTTACTGCCATGTATAGGGAGTTAGACTAGAAGACCTCCAAGGTCCCTTCAAACCCTCTTATTCCATGTTCTTTGTTATACCTCAGTGGATCTTTGGTTGATCTGACAATATAGCCAAAATCCACCATAAATAGAGACCAATTATATCCAGATCAATATTTTTTTGACACTGATTTGACATTTTCTTAGAGAAGTTTGGAGCCAGGTTCTCCTGTCTCACTCAGTGCCTCATCTCCAAAGTTTGGAATCTACCTGTGACTTCTCTCCTTGTTCATGTTCTACAAATTATAGTGATTTAGTGGCTGTCTTGGTGCTAATTGTCTAGAGACTATTCTGCAACTTTTCAGAAGAGTTGATAACACACATAGCAATAATATGTTCTCACTTTGATTTCACACAGAAACCCTGTGGGCTGAAACCATGCCACTGGCTGTGGGTGTATAAATGGCTCTAGAGAGAGAAAGAATTGGGGGAGGTGTTTAGGGCACACAGGGAGGTTTTCTGTCCTCTTCGCTTCAGAAATGAAGCCATGGCTGAATTCTGTCTGAAGTAAGAATGGTTACTTCCACATTTTCTTCAAACCCGAATCAGGGTTGGAGGTTCCATCAGGAGCACATCATGTTGATGCTTCTGCTGCTGCTGTGGGTCCAGGGAGTCCATGGAGTCCTGAAAGCCAAATGCCCCCTGACTCTGCAGAGGGAGGAAATGGACCCAAAGAATCATTACAGGCCAGGAGAGCTTTCCTTTGGTGGAATCATCTCTGCACCTAAGTCTTTTTTTCAAATATTAAATTTTAAAAGATCCCCTTCAACTGAAATATTGCAGTAAGCCAGTCTTTCATACTTCATTAGAACTAGATTGTTTCTAGCTTATTCAGTTGTTTCAACCAGGCATTGTGAAATTTCACCTTTGGAGATCTATCTTAGATCCTTCAACTGCTGAGCCTTCTTTGAAATTCTTAAGTACTATTATCACAGAGTGCTTCTGTTTTTTCTGTACTTTGAAGAAGAAATAATAATTTCTGTTGATATCCACGGATCAAAGCTCTACAGTGAATATAGAGGAGAGGCTGGTTTCTCCCTTTTGCCTATCCCTTCCCCCATCAGGAGGATCTACATGGACTTAAAAATGCAAGAATGCTATATTGTTTTCTACACAGAAAATGTGATCGCCATCCCCTTGTGTTTTTAGTTCTTATGTTCATTGATAATATGAAAGAATCCTATATCTGAAATTATTATTTCATTGAGTTTCCATCTCCGTGATGTTACAATTTTGAACTCATACCAAATACTCCTAACCATATAATGAATTAAATGTGAATGAAGTCTCTTGTCAAAGACTTTTGAAAGAAGATATCAAAATAAAAATATGGAGGAATTGATTACTTTTTTAAAAGAGTCACAGCTCCTCATTTTCTCTCTGTGTGTATATGAGTATGCACTTAATGAATCTATGGGTAATGTGAAAAAACTAAGTCAAATAACTCCAATATTAAATATTGGAGAACATAACTATAAAAAGAAAGAATATTTAAAGTCAGTCTTGAAATCTTAGACTGCAAGGATACTGACATCCTCAAGAATAAGCAGAAACTAATGACAAATTGATTTCTTTAGACTTTGCACTGAATATCTTAAAATGAAATATAAATGATAGATGAAAAAATGTATCCAACTATGTCATGAAGCACTCAACCCAGCTTAGCTGTCACACACTTGGTTAGTGGTTTGAAATATAATAAGATATATTTTATTAATGTATGTTGGCAGTGTTTGTATTATTTTTAACTGACATCTTTTTTTACAATGTTGTGATCCTTTCAGAAGAATTCCTGAGCTAAAAGAGATTAGAAGGATTTTGGTAAAAAAAGAGATTAAATGTTGTTTTTGTTGATTACTGTATTTGTAATACATTCTCTTTGCAGGATGGGTTTCACAAAATTTTGGAACCTGCTATCCTTCCTTTTTGCTATCCAAGAGATCAACCAGGATTCCCGTCTCTTGCCCAATATCACCCTGGGTTACACTGTCTATGAAAATTATTTCCATCCAGGGAAGACTTCGGATGCTTTGCTGGACCTGCTCTCAGATGGGGAGGCCAGTGTTCCCAACTACAGTTGTGGGAGACAGAGAAACACAGTGGCTGTTCTTGAAGGGGCTGAAACTGGCCTCTCCATCCAGATATCATCCATGTTGGGCATCTACAAAATCCCACAGGTGAGTCTCGACTGAGAGTAAGGTTTTTAATCATGAAATTTCAACGAAAAGTCCTTCCTAATTTATGAAGACCAGAGTTTTATTATGGGAACAATAAGCCTTAAGGATGATAGTTGATAGGATGATGATAGTAAAGCAAATGTATCACCTCTCAATATGATCCCAGGGAATCTTCTCCTCTCTTGAGATTTTTTTTAAAAAAACCTCTTCTCAAGGAGTAAATGAGTAGAGGAACAATGCATGAAGGAATGGCTGAATAGAGAAGTTTAACGGGACATTTGGGACAGAATGGGTCCAAGATAAAATACCATTTTCCCTTCCTTTTCAGATTAATTACAATTTTGTTTCCCAAGTTCTGACTGATAAAACTGGGTTTCCTTTCTTCTATCCAATGCTCCCTGCTGAAGGATTCCAATATTCAGGGATGGTCAAGCTTCTCCTCCATTTCAGGTGGATGTTGGTTGGTCTGCTTGCTCCGGACACTGACCAGGGGCAGAAATTCATGATAATGTTGACACCCATGCTGATTAGGAATAGCATTTGTCCAGTTATATTGCAGACATTTTTAACAACTACGTATGATATTGTCATAGATTTGGACCCGTATCGCAACTGGAGGCAAGTGAATGTCTTTCTTTATGCTGCAGAGCTGGATTCCATCAGTGCTGGAACAGCAATTCTAAATTGGATATATCATAGAATGAATGAACCTGTTGCAGGAAAAATCCTGATGACGACTCTGCTTTGGGACTTAGCCATGTATTTCTCAAATGAGGAAATTTCCAGTAAATGCATCCATAGTCTGGTGTCCTTTCTTTTTAAGACAAATCGAATGACAAAGTATGGTGGGTACATTACGTCTTCCATGAAATACTTTGCAGAGAAATCCTTTGTATGCTCCTACAACAAGGACTCCTTTTCTGTGAATGTCTGGAGACGTTGCAGGGAGAGAGAAGAACTGCAGACTGTGTCCCAGGAAGAGATGGATCGGGTTCTGTGTCTAGACAATTATTTCATTTACAACACCATCTGGGCTGTGGCCTGGGCCTTACATGCAGCTTATTTGTCCAGATCCAAGAGAATAAAGATGGAAGATGGTAATAGCTTGGAAACTCCAAGGCTGAAGGCTTGGCAGGTATTTCTTTTTGGTTACATATGCGTGTCTCCTGCAGTCAAGAATCCATTTTGTAATTGCAAGAACTGGGCAGCCAGTCTGAATAAAAAATCATTTATTTTGAAGGCAAACAAGAAATTTAATGCCCATTTTCCCATTCCTCTTCATTTTGCATTCCCTTTCCCTTCTTTAGCAACATATTATTCTCCTTTCAAATTGGTTTTCACAAAGAATATTGCACCATCTTTCCCCTCATTCAATCAAAAGTCATTTAATGTCTCTCTGCTCTTCGTAAGCAGGAGCAGATCGGTTCAGAGAATAGGGTGCAACATTGAAAAGGCATGAATGAAAAAGATTGAAAATCAGGCTTGTCAGATGCTACATTTTTTCTATCCTGCTCTACGGAGGGGAGAGTTGGTCTCTGACAGAAAGCCACTTGAAGAGACTAGAAGCATTTGAAATGTGGATTTACAGGCGGCTGTCACGTATAAGCTGGGTTGACAAAAATCAGAAATGAGGAGGTGAAAAGCCGTCTGGGAAAGCCAAGGGAAATCATCAAAACCATAAAAAAGTGAAAGTTAGAATATTTTGGACATGTGATGCGACACCCAGAAAAATACGGCATACTTCACTTAATCCTCCAAGGAAAGATTGAAGGCAAACGAGGCTCAGGCAGAAGAAGAACATCATAGCTTCAAAATCTAAGGGACCGGTTTGGACAAAACTCAACAGCACTTTTTTATGCGGCTGTTGATAAAAATAGCATCGCCAACATGATCGCCAACGTCCGATGACGGATATGGAACAAGAAGAAGAAGATTGAAAAGGCAGGCTTCTTAGTTCTCCTAAGGCTGACCAATTCAGCCTGAAAAAAAAGATTATTATTCATCAGTCTGAAATGAGATGCAGTCAGTTTCTTGCTTTCTTCAGTTTCCAACAGCGGTGATGATGACAACGATGGCACTAGCTTTAGGATAAGTGTTTTTAATGGTGGTTATAAGTGAAATGAATCATCCAAGAAGTATGGTAATTCAAGTAGCAATGCAGTTGGGTGTTTGTGGATGAATAATTCATTCATGATGAATATCTGAGGCTGGTGTACAAGGCAACCAGATAGTGGTTGCCTTGGTTAGTAGGGGGTTGGTAGAAACCTCTAAATATTTCTGCCACTAATCAGTTCAGTGGAAGAAAGGCAGGAACAGTTTGCACACTGTTGAACTATAGGAACAGAAAAATAAAGAAAGCACAGTAGAATCTCAGAGGCTCCTTGGCTCTGCAATCTGGAGAAAAAGGTTAACCTTCACAAACAATACACAGCGCTCATACATCTACAATGAAATTGTTGTCAATGAAATCTAATTGGCTGTTGGACAGAGATAGAAGCAGGGAAGACGAAGAAAACTCACAATAACCTTGCCTTGGTTTTGTTCAATGTAAGGAATAGAGAACAGCTTGGAAAAAGCTTTTAAGTCTTATGACAGACCTTCTGGATAGAGCAGGACAAGAAACAGATAATACAGGTAGCCCTCAACTTACAACAGTTCATTTAGTGACTGTTCGAAGTTACAACGGCACTGAAAAAAGTGACATGACCGGTTTTACACTTACGACTGTTGTAGCATTCCCCATGGTCACATGATCAAAGTTCAGACATATGACACCTGACTCATACCTATGACGGTTGCAGTGTTCCAGGGTCATGTGAACATATTTTGCAACCTTCTGACAAGCAAAGTCAACGGGGAAGCCAGATTCACTTAACAACCGTGTTACTCACTTAACAACCACAGTGATTCACTTAACAACTGTGGCAAGAAAGGTCATAAAAGGGAGCAAAATTCATCTAGCAACTGTCTCGCTTAGCCACATAAATTTTGAGCTCAATTATGGTCATAAGTTGAGGCCTACCTGTAAAGGGATTCTAGGAATATTTCTATATTTTTCAATGGGAATAATTACAGTCTATGGAATTGTCCTTCCATCACATTTCACATTAGTGTTCAGATTTGATGTGTTTAAAGAGTAAGTAAGGGTTATGATTGAAACGTTGATAGATCGTTTTCCCCCCAAACTTGAAAATTAATCTAATCATTTCTCTCTCATAACATAAACAAGGGATTGTTGTCATAAAAGTCTGGTCAGTCTGTCTACACATTTCCACTTTCTCTTCCATTCCAGCTTCATCCCTTCCTTGAAAACTCTGAGTTTTATAATAAATCCATAGATGGAGTGTATCTGGATGAGAAGGGAGAACTGTCAGCGGATCTGCACATTATCAACTGGCTATTTCACAAAAGAGTAATTAGCAGAGTGATGTTGGGCAGCTTAGAAAAACAGGGATCCCTGGACTTCAAGTTTATGGTCAATCCAAAGAGTATGAAAGAGATGGAAAAGCTAAACAAGGTGGGGGAAATATTTCAATCTTTCTTTCTTCTTTTTTTATAAAGTTTTATTAATTTTCTACTGTTACATTTAATTAGTGCTTAATGAACATCATGTTGTCTGGGTTGTTTTGTTTGCTTAACAATACAAATTATATTCCTAATCTTTACACCTTTTTTCCCAGCCATTGATAAAATAAATTCCATGTTTGGTAGCATTTTGTTTAATCTTCAATGTACGTCTCTCCATTTCTGCACCGTCCAATGTCTTCTTATTTATCTCGTCATCTAGTGGTATTTCTTCATCTTTCCAATGCTGCGCAAATGCAATCCTCGCTGCTATTAATGCATGCAATATTAACTATACACTTTGTTTATAGTTTGTTTTCTGGTACTATATCTAATAAAAAAAAGTTCAGGTTTAAAATCTACATGTTTTCCGGACATCTTTTCTAGCCCCATGTATATTTTTGCCCCCATTTTTTTTTGCTTTAGCACAAGTCTACCACATATGAGAATATGTGCCAGGTTTTTGGTTACATTTTTGGGGAAATATTTTAATCTTTCTGAATCTCTTACCAAGAGGATTGCATACTTGGGACAAAGAGTGGTTTTGAATGTCATCTACATCATCCAAGAGAGACAACAAATTATTTGTTTAAATATCAACCTATCTGTGAGAAATAAATCCTCAACTATTTAATGAAATTATTCACTATTCTTCCATGAAGGGTGGTATATTGGAGTCAGGTTAGTTTGCGTACTTTGAACCAATGGGAAAAATATGCATAAAAGTTTACCTTGGAGATTTAACATGTAAATTTAGAACCAGGAATGGAAGTGTATAAAATTAGAAAGAAAGAAGAAAAGGGAAGCAACAAGCAAATTTAGCAAAGCTAAGCTTTGTAATGGAGATCACAAAGCTCTTTCCCTTTTGCCCCTTTCTGCAAATTAAATCATAAATCATTTTCTGGATGGTCTTCCTCTCTTTCCTCAGCCCCTGCCTTCTTCCAGGTGTGTGGAAAGCTGCCATCCCGGATTCATGAAGGTTCCTCAGGAAGGGAAGCCCATTTGCTGCTATGACTGTCATCCCTGTGCAGAAGGAACTATCTCCACCATGGAAGGTGGGTTGGCATAAGAGGAAAGAGACTAACCTCTGGGAAGACAACATATTCCAACATTTTCCATTAGTGCATTTTGATAGGGTTTTAGCAGTTCCTAACTTTCTGATATCTATAACTTTTTCCCTAGTGAATGGTAAGAAATTACCTTTGAGATTAAACTGGGAGCACAAATTATGGACACTGGCTTAACATTACCAGGAAAATTCCCTCTTTTATTCTTCATCTTACCTAAGAGTGCGGGGAGGAGGTGTGTGATAAAAGAGAAAGCCTGAGCTAGGTCTCAGCCTTCTCGCCCTAGTGGGATGATAGTCAACTAAATTTTAGAAACAGGGATGCTTAAAGAAGTCTTGATCTTACCCAGGGGTGGGCTGCTATGCATTCACCCAGGTTTGGGAGAACCAATAGCTAATATTATGGCCGGTTCAGCGAACCAGCAAATCCCATCCCTGGCTGTCCCCATCTACCCTGCCCTGCCCTGCCCACCCTGCCCCTCCCAGGACTCTTCACGCAGCC
>JANHFL010074616.1:0-12846 GCA_032468155.1 Oxyrhabdium leporinum
CCTCCTCCTCCTCCTCCTCCTCCCCCCTTCTAGCACTGATGATGTTCCCTAGTTGCGTCATGAAACATCCCCAGGAGAGCCTGAGTTCTACTCCTGCCTCAGCCAAGAAAGCCAAATGGGTGACTTTCAGCCAACCACCAGGAGCCTGGGAATTCTAGTCCTGCCCTAGGCACAAGTTGGTGCTGAATGTTGCATTTGCCTTCATTAGAAATATTTGCATTATTTTCAGGCCAATTTTCAGTTTTGTCTTCCCTGTTCCTGATTTCTGGGGTGTTAGACATTCTCCCCTTTTGGGTCACCCACCAATTCATCAACGTCTCCCCCCTCTACTAAAATAATTGATCAAAAATACAGTGGGACCGTTTGTCTGCAGGGGGGGCACATTTCTTCCTCCTCCTCCTTCCTTGCAAAGAACCGGGTGCTTAGCCCCCCCTTCCCCCCCGCCCCAGGCCTTTGATCCTTCACCAGGAACTGAAAGGGTGCACAGTGCCTGATATAACCCCAGAATTTCTTTCCCTTTGCAAAGGGAAGTTTTTTCCTGCACTGGACGAGATGTTCTTTCCGCTCCCAAACTAACCAGTTCAAAGATTTCAGAGTCCTCCTACGAGATGTGTGATCTCTGAATTTAAGCCGTTTCACAGACAACCTGGAGGGAAATTTCCTTCTCCTGAAGCGATGCCAGGACTTCTCCACTGTCAAAGCTGGAAAGGGTGAATTTTGATCCAGAGTCACACTAAAACAGGAATGCGAAAAGCACGGCCGAAGTTTTAGGTGTTGGGAATTGAACGTTTCCTGTTCAGTTAAGATGCCTTTGCTGAATGCTGAGGAACTTTGGTTTCAATAGAAGAGAATATGTGCACAAACCAAGGTGAGTCCCAGGAAATCTGCGCATGGCAGGATCCGATCTGAGTCGATCCCCGGGATCAGGGGTTTTGTCTTCCGAGCTTTTCGGCTCTTCTTGGAGCCCATCCTCAGGGAATTCCTCTCTGGCCTAGGGAGAAAGGCTCCTTGAGGATGGGCTCCAGCAGGAATCCGAAAGCTCAGAAGATTAAACCTCTGCTCCTGGTGATCGACCCAGATTGGATCCTGAAAAATATTTGGAGCTGCACATAGATGCTGTTCCCTAGCTTAGTCATGAAACATCTGCAGGAAAACAACCAAGCTGAGAGAGAACCAAGGACCCCATAGTTCTCCTGAATTGGTATAGGATCTCCTGCTTGAGTAGGGGGCTGGACTAGAAGACCTCCAAGCTCCCTTCCAGCTCTATTCTGATTCTGATTCCTCCTCCTCTTTCTCCCTCCACTCCAGAGACCCCACTCCCAGGTGTTTGATAATGAAACATCTGTAAGAAGATCACCACGCTCGGAGAGCACCCAGGAGCTCACAATTCTGCTTCTGTTTCTGTCCTAGGAATTATTGAGTTTAGAAACCACGTTGTGCACTCAGCCCTTGCTTAGTGACTGGACCTCAGCTTGAGCAAGATTCGGATTCTGTTCCTTGCACTCATGAGGTCCGTGGCCATGCTCCTCCTCCAGGCTTCCCTGGTGCTCTGGGCCAACCTCTGTATAACCTCTGGAGACCTTGGTGAGTGAGGTCAACTGAAGGGGGAGGAAGAAAGGCTGAGGGCTCCCTCCTTTCTTTTCCCAGCTTTCGAACCCAGGGCTCCCTTGTTCTCCCGACCATCTCCTTCTTCCTGTTTTACGTGTCCAGGAATCTGCCTCCTGCCTCCTGACGGAGGCCTCTGCTACACCCTGCAAGAACGGTGGTACTTTGACTACGAGAAGAAGATCTGCCTGCCTTTCTCCTGGACCGGATGCGGAGGAAACGAGAACAATTTCGAAAGTCGGCCTGAATGCCAGAAAGCCTGCAGCCGCTATGGATAAGTGGGGGAGTCGATCCCACCCGGGCTGAGCATCGGACCTTCTAGCAGGGGGTCCCCACCTCGGCTATTTTCAAGTGTGCAGACTTCAACTCCCAGCATTCCCTTGATGGCGCAGTGGTGAGAGTGCAGTACTGCAGGCTACTTCTGCTGACTGCCAGCTACCTGCAATTTGGCAGTCTGAATCTTACTAGATTCAAGGTTGACTCATCTTCCCTCCTTCCGAGATGGGTAACATGAGGACCCAGATTGTTGGGGGCAAAAGGGTGACTCTGTAAGCTGCTCAGAGAGGGGCTGGAAAGCACCATAAAGTGGTACGTGAGTGTAAGTGCTGTTGCCATTGCCCTGCCAGCAAAGCTGTAACCTGTAACCTGCCAATCATAATTATCAAAGACCAGCTTTGATTTAGAATGTATCCCGTTAGCCTGTAATGTTCTTTAATGCATTTCTTAGTTGTTATTTTTTGTTTCATTTGTGAACTTCTGGAATGTCTTTTATATCCAGCAGAATTAGCACTGTTGATGGTCCCGATTCACTCTGCATCTATTCCCCAACCTTGATCTATATGAGCAAGTGGATGAGTGGATGGAGGGAGCGACGGATGGATGGATGGATGGATGGATGGATGGATGGATGGAAAGAGAACTGGAAAGGTGGAGAGAGGTAGATGGAGAGAGGGGGGGATAGATAAATGGATGGATGGATGGAAAGAGTTGGATGGATGGGTGGTTGATGAAAAGAGAGAGAGATGGCTAAATGGAGAGAGATGGGATGGATGGGGAGAGAGAGAAGGAGTTATACACACAAAGAAGAGCTGATCTTCTGGAACTGAATCCTTTGGGGGGCAGGAAGCGGAGGCCATAACCCCCGCCCACTCTAAAAGACACAGCAAGTGTCCTTCTCTTGCTCCTGAATGCTTTTCATTGGTTAGCTTGCTTCCTCTTCTCTAGATGGGTCTCATGGCCACCAGAAGGAAAATCTGCCCTTCGTTGCCACACCGTTCATCTTGGAGGCCACCTTGGCTCCAGAAGGAAAGCCTTGGGTAGATTCTGCTCATTGCTAAGGCTCGGGTGGGCAGGAGGAACACCAGAATCCCTTTTCCAATATTCCTAACATGATCCTAAGAGATTCTCTTGGCCCCCAAACTCCTGATATTGAGATCTCTCAAGGAGAGTCTGCTGGTTTTGATGCTGGTGTGAAGATTCCCGCGCCAGAGGACCTGACCATCCCCACCCCTGGAAAAACCCTTCCAGGTCAGAAGTGGGAGAAAAGGGTGGCAGGTGGCGTCTTTCCCTCATTCCCCCCCCTCCCCCCTTCTTCTGAGAGTCAAACTTGGGGAGATTCTTCAAACAGTCTTCTCCACTGAAAGTTTCCTTGTCCTTCCCCGAGAGGTCGGGAGCCCAGCACGGACTCCAGGAGACTCCGGGATGCAAGCCCTGATTCTGAGGCTCAACTTTTTTCACAGGCTAAACGGGAGAATGGCAAGAGAATGTCCTTTGGGAAAGAACCAAGCACCCGGCAGAGGCAGGATTCCATTCCTGGCACTGGGGAAATTTCTCTCCCTGGGGCTAATCTAGAGGTTGCGTCAGCCAAGTGGATACTACACAGCATTACACAATGGGACCTGTGTTTGTGATGAGAAGCTCGTGCAATCGTGATGATCCAAAGTGTGAATGAAATAATATTAGGAAAGGTTTCAGAAAAAAACCGAATGTCAGAACTGGAAGGGAGCCTGGAGATTTTCTAGTCCAACCACTTGCTCAAGCAAAAGGCCCTGCACCATTTCAGGCAAATGGCTCTCCAATCTCCTTTTTAAAACCTCCAACGATGGAGAACGCACAACTTAAGGAGGGCAGCTCTTCCACTGATTACCTGTTCTCACTTTTAGGAAATTCCTCCTTAGTTCTAAGTTGCTTCTCTCCTTGATTAATTTCCATCTGTTGCTTCTTCTCCTACCCTCAGGTGCTTTGGAGAATAGCTTGACCCCCTCTTCTTTGGGGCAGCCCCTCAAATACTGAAAGACGATCATATCACCCCTATTCCTTCTGTTCATTAGACTAGACATACCCAAATCCTGCAACCATACGTTGGCCTCCAACCCCCTAATGATCTTTGTAGCTCTTCTCTGCACTCTTTCTAAAGTTTCAACCTTTCAGTATTGAGAACCAGAGGTTAGTTCGATCCAAGAGGCAGAGACCAATCATATGACTTTCAGTGGAGGGAACTGCAAAGTCATACACTGGGTGGGAAAAATCAAAAAGCAGGATTGGGTGAGACCATCCTGGCCAAAAAAATCTTTGTGTCTCGATAGAACCAAGCTGAACCACCAACAAGATGCCACCACAGACAAACAAATGTCCTTCTAGGTCACCTCAACAGGATGACCAGATGAAGATCAAGAGAATGTCTATGGAGATTCTCAGTCATCCAGGTCACGTTGTCCAAGATCCCCCTCCCAATTCCTGCCCTCAAGCCTGCCCTCACCCAGTCTATATGTGTCCTTTTGGTTTTTCTTGCCTAAGTGTAGGACTTGACTTTTCTCTACGTTGAATTTCATTTTGTTAGCTAGGGCCCAGGGTTCAAGTCTGTCAGGATCCCTCTGGATCTTGAGCCTGTCTTCTAGGGTGTTGGCTATTCCTGCCAGCTTAGTATCATCTGCGAATTTGGTGAGTTCCCCTTCTGTTCCCTCCTCTAAGTCGTTGATGAAGATATCGAAGAGTCCTGGGCCTAAGATGGACCCTTGTGGTGCCCCACTGCTTACTTCCCTCCGTGTAGACTGAGGCCCATTAAGGGCTACTCATTGAGTACAGTTCGTCAGCCAGTTGCGAATCCATCCGGAGGTGATTCTGTCTATCCTGCTTTTTTCTAGCTTCCCAAGAAGTAGGTTGTGGTCTACTTTATCAAATGCCTTGCTGATGTCTAAGTATATTATGTCCACAGTATTCAGCTGGTCTACTAACATAGTCACTCGGTTGAAGAATTTCAGCTAAGCCTGGGGAAAAATTTCCTAAGATGAGAGCTGATCAGCAATGGAACAGTTGTGCCAGGATGACCTCCAGGCCTCCGGCAAAGCGCTGATAAGAACTCGATCCCTGAATTTGCGACCTTTTACAAAGGGTCTTTCTTACCCACCTCAAAGTATGAGTCAGCAAGTAATTCAGGCAAGGGAAAATGCATTTAAGAGGGCAGGGGGGCAAGTCTATTTATAGGCCACAGAAACAAATGATGCCTGCCCTCAGTCTGTGTGACACGTCAGAGACAGCGAACAAACAATAAAGGACTCTGAGTACACCTGAGATTTGAACAATAGAAAACATTGATTCAAGTTAACATTCCACAGGGGGCAAAGTTATGGGTTACGTTACTCTTTCCCAGCTGATGTTCGTATCTTTCTTAAAACTAGCAAGTGTATTCAAAATATGCTCTCTATTGTTTAGGGCTAAAAAAAAAAAGGCCCAAACCGTTGGCTCTTGCCAAAAAGGGGAGAAAAACAACCATGTTTTGTTGAACTTATAACACAAGCCTAAACTTAAATGTGTGTCGAAGCAAAATGAGAACCGGCAAAAAAAGGAAAGTGCCAACGTCACCTTTTAAAATGCTAATAATGAATTTGAGGTAAGATTGGGGGGGGGGGGGGGCTATCCTTGGCTGGAGACCTTTAAATGGAGCGGTGGGAGAAGCCCCCCCCCCCCCCCCCCCCCCCCCCCCCCCCCCCCCCCCCCCCCCCCCCGCCGGGGCTGGAGACCTTTAAAGGGAGCGGTGGGAGAAGCCATCATGCTGCTTACTCTGGAGGGGGCAGAACCCCCCCTCCCCAATGCACTCAGTGCATGCTCCTTCCGAGCCCACTCCTCATTTTGTTTTGCCACAGCCCTCCTAAGCAACCCCTTCCACTGCATTCAACCTAAAAGCCAATGAAAGGGCTGTAGGTTGGCTGAGAATACCCTTCCTTCCTTCCTTCCTTCATTTCTCTTCCTTCTCTCTCTTTCATGTTTTCCTTCCTTTGTTCTTTCTTTCTTTCCTTCTTCCTTTTTTCTTCCCTTCCAGCTCTCTCTCTTCCTCTCTTTATTTTCCTTCCTTCATTTCCCTTCCTTCTCTCTTTCATATTTTCCTTCCTTTTTTCCTTCCTTCCTCCCTTTCTATTCCTTCTCTCTCTTTCCTAGTTTCCTTCCTTTTTTCCTTCTTTCCATCTTTCTTTCCTTCTTCCTTTCTTCCTCCCTTCTACCACTCTCTCTTTCATATTTTCCTTCCTTCCTTTCATCTGCCTTATACTTCTTTCCTTCTCCCATCCATTTTTCCTTTCTACTTTTCTTTCTGGAATGGGCTTCGCTCTCTGCAGCTGGCTTCTGCTGCCCCCATCCAGGGAATCGAGGGCCCGCTGTCTTTGAAAAGAAAAGGGGAAGAGGCCACAGGTAAAGAATTTCCCCACCGTCTCGCAGAGGGACCAGGAAATATCGGACCAGGAAACATTCAGCAAATTCCACTCTGTGGGCACCAGAAAATCCCCGCCTTGCAGGGCAGGAAGTCTCCTTGGGGGAAAGGGCAGCAAGGTGGGAGGAGATGCTGCAAGGGAGAGGATAGGCTGTTAAAGAGGACTCTTCAGGGCAAGAGGATGAGGAAGGACAGCTAATTCTGTGGCCAAAGCCACAGAAGCTGGAGGGGAGCCAACCAGCCATTTCCTCCACACTGGAAGATCTTGTCTCCATCCCGGGGGCGGGGGGGGGGGATTAGGGCAGGCGCCTCACCCCAGCTCTTGCGGGCCTTGGCCAAGAGCTTGCCAGAATGGCACCTGGCCAAGCTTTGAAGGCAACTGGGCCTCAACTGATCTGGTTCAAGCGTCTTGGGTGAACACAGCTAGGGAGTGAGCCCCAGGCAGAGGGAGGGTGGAGGAGGCTGCAGGTGCCCCCGTCACCTCACCTGACATAGCGGTGTTCCAATAGTTGGGGGGCTGCCAAGAGGAGGGGGGCCAAGCTGTTCTCTAAAGCCCCTGAAGGCAGGACAAGAAACAACAGGTGAAAACTAACAAAAGAGAGAAACAACCAGAACTAAGGAGAAACTCCCTGACAGCGAGAACGATTAACCAGCGGAACTGCTTGCCACCAGAAGTTGTGGCTGCTCCATCCCTGGAGGCTTTGAGGAAGAGACCGGACGGCCACTTGTCTGAAACGTTATAGGGATTCCTGCCTGAGCAGTGGGTTGGGCTGGAAGACCTCCAAGGTCCCTCCTAGCCTTAGTGTCGGATCCCCAAAGTGATACCGCCATTCAACCGATGGAGGGAGGGGGGAATCATGTAGAATACTTTTGCTTTCCTACACTTTCGCTTTCCGCTTTCTTGTGGAAGAGCAGTTGTCTCTTCCTCAGGACAACCATTTCTATAACATTGAATACACATCGGACTATGGGGGGGGGGGCGGTTCAAGTGCCTCAAGTCCCACTGTATTGTCTAAGGGGCTTCAGAAGCTGCTTTCACTTGGTCCTGCTATCGCTTCTGCCCAACAAAAGCTTCCTTTTGAAACGCTTCGCTTCAAGAGTTCTGCTTTCTTGAGTAAGGAGGGGAGGAAGATGCCGCCCCGGGAGTGAAGTTTGATGGAGACCCGCAGCAGTTGGGGCTCTTCATGGCGCACGTACTCGCTTACATGCAAGAATACGGACACCATCTACATTCCCAAGGGGCCCGAGTTCGAGTGGTGACCCTCGCTTTGGAAGGCGTGGCAGCTGGATGGATGGTGGCCTTGCATAATACCCATGTGGTGGAATTGCACGACTTTGACCGCTGCAGGTTCGAGGACCCTCTAGCCAACAGAAAAGCCCACGACCGAATAAAGGCCGTTAAACAAGGGCGACCGAGGAATTCAGGGACCTCGCATGCCGCGTGAACTGGCCGGCAGATATCCTGGCAAGCAGTTTACCACGATGGGCTAAGCGACGGTCTCTACAATGCCTGCGCGGCGAGAGCAACCCCTGAAGAACTGCAAGAGTGGCTCCTCGCCGCAGAAGAAGCGGAGATCGACCTGGCTAGGAGCAAGGACCGCGGCGGCCGCCCCCGGAAAAGATCCCCTCCTCAGGGAAACCGCGATCCATCCAGACCTCCGGCTGCCTCCCCCCCCCTCCCTCCAAAGGCTCCGACTTGTTTCGAATGCGGGAAGGAGGGGCGTCGCGCAGCAGAATGTCGCTCAAAAGCCCCCGCCAGGAGACTGGAAGGTCCATGGGGGGGGGGGGAGACCTGCGAGCCCCGGCCCGCGGAGGGCTGAGACCGCTTCGAGAGGCGGGGGGACCGTTGAGTTTCAAACTCCTCCTCGTTTGGGAGATGGAACTCCGGGCGGCCCCCAGGAGGACCCGAATCTTTTGGGGGAGTGATCCGGAAGATGAACAGCTGGTAAGAAACCCCGTCGAACCGCTCGCTTTCCCCTTAAGACTGTTCATAGCCAGCTGAAAGAGAGAGGCACATGTCTCCGCTTTCCTAGCCTCCGGGGGCGCCGGGTGTTTCATCAGCCCAACCCTTGCGGGGAAATTGGGGGTACGCCTGAGAAGGCTGAGAACCCCGGTCGCTTTCTGCCAACTCGACGGCTCCATAGCAAGCAGGGGGAGAGCCAGGCCTTCTTGCTACGGAGTCGTTACGACTGACTATGGACGGAGATGGAGAAAATCTCACGCTCGTGTCAGCACCCGGGATGGAAGGGCCCTTAGTTTTGGGGCTGGCTTGGCTAAAGAAACGGAACCCTAGAATAAACTGGGCTAAAGGCTCCCTCCGTTTTTCAGAGACCGAAAAGGAAACACGGGTGGGAGCTTGAAGGTGCATTTTCTCCAGCCGCTCCTTCTGAGATGAGGGTGGATGCTTCCAAACTCCCGAGTATCGCGCATTCCTTCTATGAATCCTTGAATCTAGTATTTCCTTGATTTCAAAACGCCTCGACCATGATAAGGAGGGCAGGCGGCGCAGGGGTTTCTGGTGATCACTTTGCAAAACAGGTTTCACCGTTTCCCATTCGAGGCTATCGCATTGTGGTCTCCTGAGGGCCAAGCGGTTCTGATTCTGGGGGGGGGGGGCTTCTCTCGGGTCTGACTGGAAGAAAAGGCTCCCCTGTGAGAGGTGCGCCAGCAGATCCTTCCGGAGTGGCGGGGGGGGGGGGCATCTTTTCTACGCTCACCGTACCTACGTTGCGGTGTGAGGAGCCGTCTTTCTTTGCTCTGAACAACCCTGGCACCGCTATTCAATGAAACCCCTCTCCAAGTTTTTATCCATGAACAGTCTTAGTTCACTTAGCTCCTTCGGGGACATACTGGAGGTCTTGGGGTTGGGAAGTTTCGCTCCCGGCAGAAGCTCAAGAGCGCGGTCCGTGGCGCCGGGGGGGGGGGGCGAGTTCGCCTGAGGCCTTTTCGCCGAAAGCCTCTGCTAAGGCTTTATATTCCGTAGGATTTCTGTGCTCCGGCCCTTCCCGCCGACTGACGTGACAGCTGGGGAGTGAGCCCCAGGCAGAGGGAGGATGGGGGAAGCTGCAGGTGCCCCCTTCACCTCACCCGACATGATAGCAGCCTTCCGGTACTTGAGGGGCTGCCACAAAGGGGAGGGGGGCCAAGCTGTTCTCCAAAGCCCCCGAAGGCAGGACAAGGAGAGAAGCCACCTGGAATTAAGGAGGAATCTACTGGCAGTGAGAACCAATAACCGGTGGCTTCCCTCCAGAAGTCGTAGGCGCTCCGTCACTGGAGGCTTTCAAAAAAAAGATTGGACAACCATTGGACTGGGGTGGCGTGAGGTCTCCTGTCAGAGCAGGGGGTTGGGTTGGGCTAGAAGACCTCCAGGGTCCCCTCCAACTCTGTTATTCTAGCTCTCTGTCCCCCTGCCTGCAGGGAGGGCTTGCACGGATCTTTCCTCAGGCTCCCAGACCCGCTTTGCCAGGAGCCAGGCCTGGCCCCGGGCACCCATCGCCTCGAAGCAGCCCCTGAGCGGGGCAGGGACCCCGTCCGTCGTGCCAGAATCCCCAAAAGGAGACCAGGCGCCCTCTTGGCAAGCCGTCCCGAGAGATGCCTGCTTAGCCTGGCACAATCTCCCTCTCAGGAAGAGCTGCTGGCAGCCGCTTCAGGAAACCTGACTCAGCCCCCGGACCGCAGACTGCCAGCCCGTCCCCTGGGGCTGTTTCCTGGCTGGGGAGGCTCAAGGGCTGAGTCACAGCCTGGCAGCTTCGGCCCCCATGCGGGCAAGGAGTGGGCAGCACACCCCCCCCCGGGGCGACACCGGAATGACATCGAGGGACCTCAAGCGGGAGGAAGCGACGGGGGGAGAGATTATCTAGAAGAGGCACGCAGTTCCCTGAGTCACACTTGGCCAGAAGGAGAAGCTGGCAAAGCTACTAAGTCAACACCGGTTGTCAGAGTGACGCCAGAGAGTGTCTGCGGTCTGAGGGTAATTTGCATTTTTATTCACCAGTCAATCCTAACCCGGCTGGAAGGGAACTTGGAGGTCCTCCCAGGTCCCCTCCGACTCTGTTATTATGCATTGCTTCTTGTCCTTCCCTCAGCTGCATTGGGTAGCAGACTGGCCCTCTCTTCCTTGTGGTGTCCTCTCAGAGGTTGGAAGACTGCTATCATGTCAGTGAGCGATGCAAATGTAGAAGTGTTTTACACTTCCAAATAGAACATGGAATTCTAGGGCTGGAAGGGACCTTGGAGGTCTTCTAGTCCACCCCCCTGCTCAAGGCAGGAACCGTATACCATCTTAGTCAAATGGTTGTCCATATTTTTGAAAACCTCCAGTAATGGTGTACCCACAACTCCAGCAGGCGAGCCATTCTGCTGATTCATCATTCTCGTGGCCACCAAAGTCCTCCTCAGGTCGGGCTGGACCTCCCTGTGCCGAGCTGCTCCTTGTCCTGCCTTCAGGGGCTTTGGAGAGTAAACCGAGGCCCTCTTCCCTGCTTCCAACGTTAGAGATGCGGCTTCTGCAGAACGCTTGTTGGGAAACCGATCTGGGTGATCCCAAAGTTGCTTTTCTTCAGCAGGCAACGGGACTTTCTGGTTTTTTTTCTTCTTGGAAGACATTTCGCTTCTCATCCAAGAAGCTTCGTCAGCTCTGGCTGGATGAGGGTGGAAGGGAAGGACTATAGGAAGCAGGAGCGCCACTCAGGGGACCCTGAAGACACAATAAACCTCCAGGTGCTTCAACGACCCTCTAAAAAGGATGCAAATGACCAGCTGTCTCTGCAGGAGTATAAATCCTTCCATTCCCCACCATCCGGTCAGAACCGAAGAAGCTTCTGGGATGAGAAGCGAAACATCTTCAAAAGAAAAAAAACAAGAAAGTCCAGTTGCCTCTTGAGAAAAGCACCTTTGGGACAACCAGGACCTGGATGACTGAGAATCTCCCGTAGACATGTGGCAAGAAAGGCTGCAATAGGGGGGCCAAACTCACTCAACAAATGTCTCACTTAGCAACAGAAATTTTGGGCTCAATTGTGGTCGTAAGTCAAGGACTACCTCTATTCACTTATTAACTTTGGAAGCAAGCATAGTCGGGACGGTGGATCTTAAGGACGCTCCTTATAATGGCAAACATCAAATCGAATCAAATCAACCTTTATTGTCAAGAGTACAACATGTGTAGACTGAGATTGGCTGAGCCTCCCTTCGTGCACCCCCCGCCTCAAACGCAATACGACTCGCAGTGAAGACAAAAAAAATCCCTAGCCCAGTGCATCCTACTGACACACACACAATCTTATTGCACCATGCGAACTTATTGCACAACGCGCCGCCCCCGCGAGTCAATCGTGCTATGTTGACATAAAGTGATTTTCCATTCAGGAGTCTTGACCGCCCACGGATCAAAACTGTTCCTCCAGCCTGTAGGTGCGCCTGGCTGTGCGTCTACATCTCACACCCGATGGTAGGAGGATGAAGAAGCGCGACCAGGGTGCGAGTCGTCCCTGAGACCTAGCGATGTCCTCCAGTGGTATCAGGGGACATGGCCCATGATGGTTTTGTGCTGTGCTCACCCCCCCTCTGTAAGCGTCTTTCTATCCGCCGGCATACCACACCGTAATGCACTGTGTGAGGACGTTTTCTACTCTGGACCGGTAAAAGGAGGTCATCGGTTCCTGTTCCACTTTGCGTCAGCCTTGGAAGCCATGAGTACGAGGCCTCTGCAGGCTGCCACACATAAGCACATGGGAAATAGGGAGGGGGCAACTTTCCCATACGGTTAGAAGGGTTGGTAGACAAAACAACGTTCTTTTTAATCGGGTCAAGGCCATCCTGTCCAGCACTTGGAAGAGGAGTGACAAGACGGAAAGAAGGATGATGGGTATAGCACAGGATTGGGGAATGGGATGTATGATAGGGGGGGGAAAGAGGTGGGTCTTGGGTGGGAAAAAACCTGGGCCTTCAGATTCAGGTTTTTCCCCAGATGTGCCAACATGGTTCCTTCAATAAACTCGTTACTTGGATGAACTCTTGAGTGCTGAGCGATTTATTGGAACTTGGATGGAACGCTGACACTTTGGTTTTTTTTCGCAAGACCCTAAGTTAGTGGAGTCTCTGTTGGGCCTTTCTGGCCAGCTGGGTCGTGTTGATTTTCCATGTGAGATATTCTCCAACGTAGACTCCCAGGAATTTCAAGGAGGAAACTCTCTCCACGCAGCCCCTCCCCCGATGTAAAGCGTGTTCCTCTCTCTTCTTCCGGAAGTCTAACACCGTCTCCTCTGTCTTGCCGATGCCCAGGTGCAAGTTGTTTCCTAGGCACCACCTGGCTAGTTTTTGAAACCTCCCCTTTTGTACGCCGTTTCATCTCCACCTGTAATGAGACCCAGTACGGTGGTATCGTCTGCGAACTTAACGATCACAGTGAATGGGCCGGACGACACACGCCCAGCGCTAAGCTTTCAGGGAGGTGGATGTGACAGATTGAGCCTAGGTGGCGCAGTGGTTAGAGTGTTGAACTGCAGGCCACTTCTGCTGATTCAATCTAGCGGTTCAAA
>JANHFL010074914.1:0-12836 GCA_032468155.1 Oxyrhabdium leporinum
ACCCCTCCCACCCGCATACACGCACGTGCCTTCCCTCTGCCATCCGAAATGGCAAAGCTGGGGAAGCTGGGCTTCGGGGCGGGGTTAACAAATAAAGGCGATTTTTGGTTCGCTTTTGGCCCAAGAGCGGCAGGTCACCGTTCCGCCGGGCGCTCGGTTCGGCTACGTTGGCAAGAACCCCGAAAAAAACTCTCTTTCTCGCCTCCGTTGCCCTTGAGAATATTCGCAGGTTTGGTGCCAGCGTTTTCAAAGCATGTGTGGAGGGTTGCCAGGATCTGCCCTGGCCCTTCCTCCTTCCCCCCCTTCAACCCCAGTTTTATTTTCCTGGCAGAGTTGGGACCGAATTCCATTTTAATGTCCCCGTGTCCCCCGTCCCCCGGGGCCTACAAATGTGACATTACAGAACATTTAAATTCTAGGAAAGTGCGCAGGCCGGCTTACACATCAATAAACGGTTCTTCCCATTAACCAGATTTAAAGACTTGGGGATGAAGGAATGTTGAGGGCTGGAAGAGCAACCCGGAGTAACAGGCTTGTAATTTGTGTGGGTGTTGCCAGATCCTGGATGGATCCTTTTTTCTTTTCTTTTTCTTTTCTTTTCTTTTGCAAAAGTTGCATTTTACAATTTGCAGCTCCTAGGTCCTTCGGAAAAAAAAAGAAAGCCCCAGCTTACAATTCATCAAAATGCCCATTAAAAGTAGCCCTTATGGACTTCCGGAGCCCAACATCTCTGTTGCTATGCGTGACTTTGTTTATGTGAGCTTGGCTGTGTTTTACCACCATTTTTGACAGGGTCGTTCAGCGAATCGTACTTTCCCCGTTGACTTTGCTTGTCTGACGTTCATGAAAGGTGGGGGGGGGGAATCACGTGTCCCTGGGACCCTGCGACCGTCGTAAGTTTAATCTAGTTAACTGGATCTCTGGATTCACTCACTGCTTCGCATCGTGATGCAAACAGGGCATCCAAAGTCTGCTGGTTATAGCCGGTTACCAAAATTGGACTAGTTGTTCCTCATCGCAAAAAGGGACGAGTAGAACCGCTAGGCACAAATAAATTACTCTGCGTGGCGTTTTCCTCTGTCCGTTCCATTTGCCACCCCCACCCCCACCCCCTCCCCTTTTATGCTGCAATTTTTGGGGTTGCACAGAAGTTTCCTGGTCGGTCTCCGATGAACCCTTTCTCTGCTCAGAGTGGAAGGGGTTTCTGAACAGGAAAAGAACTCACCCTGGGCTGGATTTAATCCGGTGGACTGCTCAAACAGCCCTCCCTGTTTCTGCTTCCTTCCCCTTAAAAATATTTTGTGCTGGGATTCGGGTGGCCTGTGAATTTAATGGCTGCTTCTTTGAGCTGGAACACCGGCAGGTGGAAGGATGGAAAGGTATGAAGAAGTATAATGGGTATGAAGTAATTTTAGCGCGTTCCGTCTCGTGCCTTTGTTTTTATTAGCTTATTATTTTGTAGTGCGAGGGTTTGTGTGTGTGTGTGGGGGGCTGTTCTTCTTTTTCTTTTTGCTCTACTTCTCTGAGAAAGGAACAGTCTTAGCCAAGTAGACCAGAGCAAAGAAATTATCTCCACGGGAACTTTAATACTTTTAAAAAAAAAATAAATATTGAAATTGGCTATAAGAATAGAATCTTGCCAATCTGATTCTGTTGTTCGTCCTTCTCTTAGAATTAGAGAGAGAGAAACACCTGAACGGCTTCTGAATATTATCTACATCTTCTGGACTTTAAACTGCTTTAGTCCCCTTTGACTAGGGAAGAGCGCCTGTTTAATTCTGCCCAGATCATATTTTTTCTTCTCTAAGCACGCCCGATGAATAAAAGTGTTCTATGTACAAGAGCATCACAGCAGCATAAATTAAAACAGCTGCTGTTGCAAACCAAGAATATCATCGGGAGATATTAAATGCACTTATATATGTGTATAAAAAAAAGGAGAAATCCTTAGCTAATTAGTAGACTAGCTCATTTGCAACCCAAAGCTTTGAATTTTGAACCTCAAACGTGGCCAGAGAGAATGAGGAAGGACTCCACCTTCAAACTCTGAAGTTTCTATTATAAGTAGTCCTCGGTGTACGACCACAAATGAGCCCAAAATGTATGTCGCTAAGCGAGACAGTGGTTCATTGAGTTATGCCTCACTTTACTTCCTTGCCACCGTTGCTGGGTGAATCGCTGCAGTTGTTAAGTGAATCTGGCTTCCCCGTGGATTTCGCTCGTCGGAAGGTCACAAAAGGGGATCACGTAACCCCCGGGACACTGTGACCGTCGTAAATAGGAAGCAGTTGCCAAGCATCCAAATTTTGATCATGTGATCACGGAAATTCTGTCCCGTAAGTGTGAAAAATGGTCATAAGTCACTTTTTTCAGTGCCATTGAATGTTCGGGGGCTACTGGTAATTGATGGCAACCAACATTCCCCCAACCTGCTGTCTTCCATATCTGTTTGGATTCCAGTTCCCACAATCCCCATATTACCGAAGGGTTCTGGGAACTGAAGTCCAACCCCAGTGTGATGTTGGAGGACATCACACTGGGGTTAAGAAGATGGTCCTGTGGATTGACTTCCCATCAAGGTATTCGCCTCCTTGGACCCAGCACCCTGGAATGAATTCCCATTCAGGGTCCTGCAATTCAGGAAAGGGATTCATTTCGTCCTTATGAGAGTGATACTTTTCTAAAGACAAAAACGCATCAAGCAAAGCTGGAGGTGCTGTAAGAAGTCATCTTCTCCCCAAAACCCTGCCCAAAATTCCAAAGAACTGGAAGAAGAGCTGGCTTTGGTGTTGTCACATCTTGGTTAAGAGCTGCCAACTCCATCTCTTACGTAACTGGTTGTTTACAGCAGAAACTAGGATGAGTTGCCTCATGCTTTTATTTCAATCCTAGCAACTGTATCTAAGTTTAACCCAATGCATATGGATTAGTAAAAAGCAAATTGCTATTTTTTAAATCTATCTATCTATCTATCTATATTTGCCAAATGTGGGCTGACACCCAGCAAAGATGTGAAACTTAACTTTGGTTACAATCTCCTTGGGAATGACCCGGTAAAAGTTGGAGGTCTAACCAAGTAGAAACTCAACTAATAGTTCTATTTATTAAACTTATTATAGTTGCCCATTTCAGCCAGCTCTGGGTGGCTACTACTACTTGTAGAAAGTTAGCACCCACCCACCCCTCCTAGCAGAATGAAATATTTTGAGGATTATTTAAAAAGGCAGAATATTACATTTCCCTAAATGAGAAGTGGAGACACTCACTTTTCTTAAAAGACAGAAAGCAGACTCAATCTCCCTTCCCCCAGCATACCTTCAGCTCCAGGGTGAAGGGATTACGACATAATCCTTCAGGACATAATAGGATTAATCCACTAAGACACAGAGCTCACTACGTTGGACAATCTCCTAAGGACATTGCCTCACCCTCAGAAACATGAACAAAACTTAGTTCAGGTGACCTATAGAGCCAGTTACGATGACCACCTACAACAGCCAATATAACACATGTTCTTGCACAGGAACAGGAAGCTCAAGCTCAAAGCCCAAGAGAAGGTACAAAAACCCCTCACTCTCAATGCCATGTGCTCAGCTGCCCAGAACCATGCGCTTGGTGGTTCCGCTTCGTCAATAAACCATCTTTCCAATCCGCCTCCATGTTTCTCCCAGCTTGGAACTGAACCAGATGGATATATCTCCCAAAGTACTTGTACTACATTCATGTCAAAAGCGGGTTGACAGGATTGAATGGTGACATCACTTATTTCCCAGAGGACCCCAGCTGGAAAACTGTTTGGATCTTGGGTTTTAGTGTCGAGCTGCTTTTCTTCCTAGAAAGTTATTTGTGCAATTAGGGTAGACTTTTTTTCTTCTTTTTCCTTAAACTGGAGAGCTCTCTTGACAGGGGAAGAGCTAATACTTTTAAAAATAGCTTTAAATACCAATCTTTGAAGGACACAACTCCTTATTTCACGTCTCTTTTCTGCCGGAAGACTGCCGTAGCATTCGTTCTGAAAACTTGAAGGCTCCAAGCCTGTGATCTTAAAGGAGTGCCTGTTTTTAGCTGGGGAAAATATGTCTTTCCTGTGACTTGAGCATAGCACTTCTCTCTCTTACCCCGATCCCAAGAGAGAGGGAACTCATAGTTCAATGTAAAGTTTTCTTTGTTGTTTTGCAGTAAATAATGGATGGCTAATGGTTTCAGAAGTATTTGTTCCTACTCTAAAAGAGCGATGGAAACCTGAGGCTAAGTTAGTCTGAAACCACTTTGTGTAACATGGATTTCTTTTCTTTTCTCTCTTTTTTTAAAGGTAGTTACAAAGTTTGCCTCCAGTCAAAACTGAACTCCTGGTGCCCAGAGGGCCCTAACTATGTCCTTTTTTTCTCCCCCCCCTTTTTTTGGCACAATTATACAACTGTTTTGTCCTTGTGGTTTCTACAAAGTCTTTCGTCTTCCATCTTTGGTCTACAACTCTTGAGATGGTTTTATTTATCGATTTGGCTGGTTTTCCTTTCAGGAATTAAATAGGTCTGATCCTGCTCATCTTCCGAGCCAACGAGACTGACCAAGTACAGTCCTCAACTTACGACAGTTTGTTTAGTGACCAAAGTCACATTGGCACTGAAAACGGTGATGTGGGAATGTATTTCACCGTTACGACTGTTCGACATCCCTACGGTCGCGCGATCAAAATCCAGACACTTGGAAACTGATTCATATTGTCCCCAGTGTCCCTGGGGAAGGGGTGTCACATGACACACACACACACACCCCTTTTGCAACCTTCTGTTCAGCAAAGTCCGCGGGGGGAAACCAGTTTCACTGAACAACCGTGCTGCTAAGTTAACAACTGGGGCAAAACTCACTCCTCGCTCAGTAACAGAAACTTGGGGCTCGATCGCGGTCGTACGTCGAGGACTACTGCGGTCTCCTGGTTGAAATGCGATCAATAAAACAATATGTAGCTCTTTCACATTCCCTCACACCCAGAGATGTTAACTGATGGAGTTTGGTTTGCTGTCTACGATCCGTTTATTCTTTTAAATTGACAGTAGGGGAGCTGTAAAACTCAACTTCCCCAGGGAGGCAAAGTTTGGCTTTTAAACTGGATCTTAGCCTTTTCCACTGCGAAAGAAGAGATTGCTTCCATCTCCATCCCTGGAGGACGATGGTGCTGTTGTGATATTCTGGCTTGTTCTTATTCTTTTTAGCTTTCTGTTCAGATTACGTGCTGCTCAGAGTGGCTGCAATTGAGCGGCAGTACCAGGAATGCAAGAGAGGGATAACATTCTGTAGCCGGCAAATTAAATCTGGCTGCTGTTTTTATATATATATATTATGAACAAAGCACACCTTGCAATCTACATTATGGCCTGTCTGGGGTTTGTTTGTTTTTTAAATCCATTGTCGTTTCCAACCAGCAACGGTTTTGAGTTTGTTTTTTCCTCTGGTTCCTGACCTTTTCTCCATCTTGTTGTGGAATAACTATAATTACACACGAGAAAAAATGTGGGTTCTCCAGCCGATGACAAATGTAAAGCTGACTTCAGGACCCTGGACAGCAGCACTGCCTCGTGCCCTATTGGAACAGTAATCCAACATTTTAAGAAAAAAAAAATATATATCTTTAAAATTATAATGCTTTATCTGTTTTGGCTTCTTAAAATCGTTTGCATTCCACTCTGAAATCGTTTGCATTCCACTCTGAAATCGTTTGTATTCCAGTCTTTCGTGGGTCTCTGAGTGTAATGAAGATTTGATTGATTGGTTGATTAATTATAGCTTCTTAACATAAATTATAATATAATCTCTATAGAGATTATAACACTTCTCTTGTTATGGGCCCATTCATAATCACTTTCTGTTTCTCGGAAACCTTCAATCAGTTTTGTTTCTTTCAATGATATAACCCACTTTTCAAGCATGCAAAATTTATTATTGGATAGCAGAGCTGCGAGGTTCGAAATGATGGTTTTGCAGCTGAACTGTATGCTGCAACATCTCTTTGGGTTACATACTGTAACCCGTTTTCTCTAAGAAAGATAATCCTTTTTTAAAAAATCTTGTTAAACAGTACATGTTAGCTTCCTGAACTCTAAATGTAGAATACGTTGCATCGTGTCTTTTTATAACCAGCAGCTCTTGAGGGGCCATGCCACCAATCACAGTTTCTCTGTGTTACAATTACCCAGGCTTGTTTCTATAAACTCACAAAAATGACCTTCTCCCAAAATAGCTTTTAAATTTTTAAGGTGAGGAAGTGAAGCCATAAACTGTACAAGGCAAACCCAGGTTGACGTATTCACTTCATTTATCTTAGCCTGAGTTTAAATTGGATTTGAAGTGAAGTTTGCAAGTCCAGCTTCAGTCTGGGACCCAGGTTTGAGATTACAGATAGTCCTCGATTTACGGCCGCAATGAGCCCCAAATTACTGTTGCTAAGCGAGACTGATGTTGAGTTTTGCTCCACGTTACGGCCTCTCTAGCCACAGTTGTTAAGCAAATCCCTGCAGGTGTTAAGTTAGTAACATGGTTATTAAGAGAATCTGGTTTCTCCATGGACTTCGCTTCTCAGAAGGTCGTTAAAGAGGATCACATGACCCCCGGAAACTGTGATTGTCACAAATAGGAACCAGTTGCCAAGCATTTGAGTTCTGATCACATGACTGGGGGGGATGCTGTAATGGTCATAAATATACCAATAAAGGAGAATCTTTGTAGCTCAGGGTTGAACTGTGGGGTCCTTGGTGCTCTCTGAGCTTGCTTGTTTTCTTGCAGACGTTTCATGACCCAGCTAGGTAACATTATCAGTGCTAGAAGGGAGTGGGATGTGTGGAAAGGAGGAGGAGGAGATTGTGAGGTGCTCTGTGTGCTTGCTTGTTTTCTTGCAGACGTTTCATGACCAAACTACGTAACATCATCAGTGCTAGCAAGGAGTGTGGTTTGTTCTCAGTTGATATTCCGCTGTCTTTCCCTGAGAGTGTTGGTGGGCTTTTGCTCCGAGAGATTCTTGGGGTGGGCTGTTTACTGAGGGCTCTTTGGCAGTTCCTGATTTGGGGTCTTCTTTAATTGATTGTTGGTCCGGATGTTAACCTTGGAGTTAATAACCTATGCCGATTGCTGGCGGAGAGGGGCTGGGGTCTTTTTTGTAAGTGTGTCAAGCGTTCGTATCCCCTTCCTCAGTGCCGTTGTAACTTTGAAACGGACACTCAACAAATGGCCGGAAGTCGAGAACTATCCCGCAATCGTTCTCCCTGTCGGGAAATTTCCCCTTAGTTCTCGGTCGGCGTTCTCTTTCTGCATCCTACAGAAAATTTGACTTCTGCTAAAGAATAAGGTTTTTTTTTCCACCACCCCCTCCTCCTCCTCCTCCTTACCGTCCATTATAATTCTGAGGATCAAACATTTTCCTGGCTCGATAATAAACCAGCCTCCAGGGCCGGGCAATATCCCGAGCTGTGGATAAAAAGGTTGGGAAGGATTAGAACCACGTTAGAAATCGTGCAACGACCGTTACTAACTGAGCAACTGAAGGGATTCCCTTAACCACCGTGGGAAAGAAGGGGGCAAATCTCACTTAACAGCCGTCTCGCTTAGCCACAGAAAGCTTGGGCTCGACTGTGGTCGTAAGTCGAGGACTACCTGTGATACAAAGGGGCGCGTCTTGGATGAGAGTTCCCTTCTGGCTACCGGCAGGAAAGTCGGCAAAAACTCACAGATTCTCTCACAAAACAAATATCGGCATTTCAGCTTCTTGATTTCGGCTTGCTCCTCTGGAAACCGGTGGGTGAAGAGGAGTTTTTCCGCCGTCTCAATCCCGCTTTCTTCCAAAAAAGCCTCAATATTTTCTGTTAATAAGTTATTTTCTGCTTGGGAGAACACGCCAAACTTCACAGCCACGCCTGCAAGACAAGCGTTAAGTTTATTTAACCAGAGAGATATCAGGTTCTTCACATACAAAGTCCACTAAATCAGAGTCCATTAAATCAGAATTTCCCAGTCATCACATTTTACAGACTGAAAATCCTATTTCTCTTCTTCTCTTACTCAATCTGCCTCCTCCCTTTCCTAACCTGGTTACTTTTACTGTGGCGTTCACAACTGTAACGTTTCACCTTTTTTCTTAAGCTCCCTAAACCTGGGTAGATCTCGCGTGGCCAGCTGCCTGATCGCAGAATCCGACAGAGTCTTCGTCCGAGGGATGAATTCCTCTAGTTCTTTTCTGGCATTCTCCAATTGTTCCTTATCCAGAGCGTACACACCCTCTTCTTCCTCCACAGAAGAGGTTTCGGAAGGCGACTGTTTGAATGAAGATCGGAGTTTTCTTCCCGTTTCGGATTGATCCAATCTGTTGGGAGATCAAAATTGGGCCTGGCTATTTATTTAAAGTTAGCCCATTCCGGGGCATTGGCAGCATAGTTGAACTCTGCCTGGCCTTGGTCTCTAAACTTGATAGCTGAACATTATACAACAACTGTCAGAACTGCCATCGTTCGCATTCCCTAGCTGCCAGTCTGCCATTAACTATGGGGGGAGGTAGGTGGGATTTAGCTGGACGGGAGGGAGGCCTGGCTAACAACTCATCGTACCTTCCCAGAGTCTTCCCAGCCTGCCATTGGAGAGGCAGTTTCCAAAACAATTGATTCAAATTTAATTGGGCAATCAAGAACCAGCAGAGGAGAGGGACTGGACAAGGGAAAGTTAACTTAGGTGAAACTTTTGGCGTGCAAACGTCAGTTCTGGCTTTGCTATCTTGTATCCCACTTGACTTTAGTAAAGTATACCTTGGAGTTGAGGATCTTCCTTGCCTAAAGGACTGATATGGGGTGGGGTCTGGCAAACGGTTAATTTAAGAATTGGCATCCCAACCTGCCTTTCCCCTTTCGCTTCCCTTCCATTCCTTTTAATGCAAACCTAATGAAGCCTTCCTCAGAGATTCCTTGGGACCTTCCCCACTGAAAAATCCAACCCATTTCATCCCATGACTTCGTCCCAACCTTCTGCTGAGTTCAGAGATCACGCATCTCATAGCAGCAGAGTCATTCAGGGCCAGAGTTCTTCAGAGCTTTGAATTAAGCAACCGATCAAATCAATCCCCAGCGGACTATGAAGTCCTCAGTTTCAACCCTCCCCACCAATCTGCAATACAAGCTTACTACAAGGACAAGAGATAAGTGACAGAGCAAAAACTCCACTCCACTCTCTTGAACGTGACTGGGTCCACCACCTTCTTCATCGCACCAGAAACTCCCCAAAGACACCCTTTCACATCCCAGAGTTCTACCATCTCTTCTAATCTAGATGAGGACAAGCAAGAGGTACTAGAAAAGCTTACTTGGTCTTAACCTCCGAAGTGGGCAATTTTGATGGTGATGGAGGTTGCTTCTCTTCACGGTCTCTAGCTGATGTTCCTTCCATCTCCAAGTCCACCTGAGTAGCCTCAGAATCTTCAGCGGTGGGAGAACGGCTTCCCTCTTGACCATCTTGTGGTCCCTCTGAGAAGGACAAAGGTGAGGAGATGAAGAGATCCATCTGTGTGTCTATCGTTTGGTCAAGGTCCATCTGATCTTCTCTCTGTGAACTTGTGGCCTCAGCCTTCTCTTTCGCAGGTCCATCAGAGACATAGACATCCTCCCTTTGTTTCCTTTTCTTCTTCTTATGACATGTCCTATTACCATCAACCACACTTCCATTTCCCAAGTCCTCCTTCTGAGGTAACTTACTGGATTTTTTGGGAGTTGGTGAGCTCCTAAACTCATCATCAACACCACCACCCCCATTTTCCAAGGCCTTTTCTGAGGACGGTTGACTGGATTTTTTGGGAGTTGATGAGGTCCAACACTCGTCATCACTACCATGTTTAAATCTGTGTTTCATCTTTGTTTTCTTCTTCTTGGGCCCCAAATTATTTATTTCAGACTCATCGTTCAGCTGAGTCTCGGGGATGACCCAGGAAGCATCAGATGTTTCCGAACTGGATATTTTCTTCTTACATTTTTTTCTACTAGTCCCAGAGTCTTCTGTATCCTGGGAAGAATAGGATGTCTGATCAGAGGACACAATTGGCTGTTTGATTTCTTCTCGGCTGCGCTTCCGTGACCTTTTTGTCTTTTTTTCATAGCTAGGCTGTTGCGTGTCCTCTACCAGCAAAATATCAGCCTTGTTCATCATTCTCTTTAAAAAGCAAGGAGAGAGATGGGTTAAAACTCACACATTAAAAAAAATAAAATACAGGTAGCCCTCGGCTCATGACCACAACTGAGCCCCAAATTTCTACGGCTAAGTCAGAACTTTCGTGAAGGGAATTTTGCCCTATTTTACCACAGTTGTTAAGTGAATCGTTGCAGTTGTTGAGCTAGTGACACGGTTGGCTGGGGAATTCTGGGAGCTGAAGTCCACACATCCTATAGTTTATCAAGGTGGGAAAACAGCAGGTGAAGGGAATGATCCTTCCTAGTGTTAAATTTAAATTCAACGCAAAAATACTTCGCCGGGGAAGCGACTGCCTGCGAAAGCTCCTGGATTGGGGCTGAAAGGCGAAAGCAGTTTGCTCCTTTCCCAGGTTGCCCCGATAGACCCAGTTTCACTGGAAAAAAACACTTCATTCTTCCTGGTCTGAATGCAGTTGGAAACTCTGAATGCTTACAGGTCTGCAGAGGCAGAGTGAAGCTGTTTCTACTAGCAACTCTGGAAGAGGCCACTTAACGTAAATACAAGCAGACAAAAGAGTTTAATCTTTGCAAGCATTGTCAGGCCAGTTTCCAATTGATATGCAAGGATAAACAAACACCAAGGCATCAAGAGCTCAGATGTATCTAAAAGAGCACTCACAACTACTTGGTCACATGGTCAAAATCCAGATGGTTGGCCAGACTCATATTTACGACAGTCACATTGTCCCGGGGGTCTCCTGATCCCCTTTTGCGACCTTCTGACCAGCCAAGTCAATGGGGAGGCCCGATTCACTAAACAACCCTGCTCCTAACTTAACAACTGGAGGGATTCACTTACCAAGTGTGGCAAGAAAAGTGGTAAAAATGGGAGCCAACCTCAATTAGCAACTGTCTCAGCCACAGAAATTTTGGGGCTCCATTCTGGCGGTAATTCGAGCACGACCTGTCCTTGTAAAAAAATATTTCTCCGCCCGCCCAGAGTCCCTTAAGGTAAGACCGAGATCTCATCATTGATTTGAAGAAAAAGTAAATTTTAAAAAATAAAATAAAATAAAAATCATTCCTCGCAGTCTCCCCGCTGGAAAGCCTAAGTTGCAAACACTCAATTGGCAAGGCTGAATTTGGATGCAATACGCTGCCCATGCTCGGTTGGCAATCACAAATTGCAACGCTGGATCTGCAACCACAAATTGCAACGCTGGATCTGCAACCACAAATTGCACTGCTGAATCTGCAACCACGAATTCCAACGCTGGATTTGCAACCACAGATTCCAACGCTGGATTTGCAACCACGGATTCCAACGCTGGATCTGCAACCACAAATTCCAATACTGGATCTGCAACCACGGATTCCAGTGCTGGATCTGCAACCACAAATTGCAACGCTCGATTCCCACCTAAGACCTAGAATATAGCTCTCTTGCCACTTTGGATGCCCCCCTAATCGTCGTACATCGAACTGAAATTCTATGTATTTGAGCACGCAGCTCTCCAGAGGGCTCCACCTCCAAAGACGCCCTACAGAGACACGGCAAAACAAACCAACGCAAAATTGTGCACATACCCGCATAAAGAATCACACACACAAGGCTGTCAAGGCTGTCTCTGCAAATAGAAAACTGCCCCTTGCAATGGCAAACCTTAAACAGGGACAGTTGCTGGTGGCTTACACGCTGCCGGGGCTTAGGATCGCCCCCCACTCAAAATAATAATAATAATAATAATCCTCCCCCCACCGCCCAGTTCAGCAGCGAGGCTTCCCCCTCCCCTGCAAACATGCTGCTTTGCTGAACTCCCACCTTGTATCACTTCCGCCTTCTCAGCTCAGGGAGCATAGAGGAGGAAAGGCTAGAGCGTCCCCCCCCTCTTACTGATAGAAACAGTTTCCGGATATTGGAAGTCGCCCACCCCCCGCCCACCCTCCTGTTACCAAGCCGATAAAAAGACGTTCCTTTTCCGGCGTCTCTATGGTGCCGGCGAAGGCGAAGGCGCGGCGGCCAATCCCACGCCCCGTGAAGGCGGGGCTGGCCGCCGCGGAAGCCATGCCGGGGGCGGGCCCTGCCGCACCGGAAGCAGCGCTGAGGCAGCCCGGCCGGAGAGAACCGGGGGCGACGAGGACGGCGGAGCCTGCGGGCCGGCCCATGGCAGCGGTGGGGAGCCGGCGGCCGCCCCCCCGAGGACCCGGAGGGAGAGGTCAGGCGGGGAGGGGGCCCAAGGGGGCGGCGCTTCCTCGCTTTCCCCCTCCCCCGCAGCTTAGAAAATGGGGCTCTGCCTCCCCCCTCACCACATTTACCTCAGAGAGGCCGAGGAAGACCCTTAACCCCCCGCCCCGCCCCATGTTGTGGGGGTTATTCCACACACGCGCGCGCGCGCCCTCAAACCCGGGTTAACCCCCCCTCCCCTCACGTGCCTTCATAGAGAATTTGGGGAGGGGGGGCAAGGAAAGGGGGCAGTTGTGTTTGGGGCGCCCCCCAGGAAGGGTCTTTGCCCCAGGACTGGTTCCCCCCCCTCCCCTTGAGTCCCTCTCGTGTCCTGCGCACCCCATGGAGGACAGGCTGACACACACACACACACACACCCACTCGCCCCTTGCAGGAGAGGGACTGGGGGGGTCGCCTCCCCTTGGAAGGAAGAAGAGCCCCTCGAAGCAAGGGGGGTG
>JANHFL010075360.1:0-12821 GCA_032468155.1 Oxyrhabdium leporinum
CCCCCCCCCCCCCTGTATAAAGATCTAAAACCTGAGTCCATCATTAATCTAATGCCCTAAGTCAGACACTATATTGCATTTATGATTTTCCCCTTATTACTTGTGCCACATGGTTATAATTATGTGCTATGAAAAATTTAAGAGGCTTAAATAAATATTTGAAATTACCACTTGAAGAAGATGATTCTACTCCAATACTTTGTAGAGTGAGTCATCTCAGTGGGGCAAAAATCAAGATGATCAACTGTGATTCCATGCTGGTTTGTTATTTTTATCTTATTCTCCTCAGAGCCAGAGCTACACTCAAGGTCCAATAAAAATAATTATAATTATAATAGGGTGAGGTGTTGAATGTTAGCACTAGCAGTAGCAGTAGCACTTAGACTTATATACCACTTCACAGTGCTTTAAGCCCCCTCTAAGTGGTTTTACCGAGTCAGCATATTGTCCTCAACAATCTGGGTCCTCATTTTACCCACCTCAGAAGGATGGAAGGCTGAGTCAACCTTTAGCCGATCAGGATCGAACTGCCGAACTGCTGGCAGCAGGGAGTCAGCAGAAGTAGCTTGCAGTACTGCATTCTAACCACTGTGCCACCATGGCTCATGTTGGAATAGAATCAGACAGATACAAGCATCACCTATTTGATGTGCATGTATGAGGAACAGTTTCAATGCTGGTGTTGTTGCAAATTGTGGCCCTAAATACTGCCATAGAATACAACTAAAGCTATATGAAAAGTATACCACTCCTGTGCTGGTGTGGGTTGGGTTCCACTCTTGTTACTGTACCTCCAAAATGTATAAACCAGTGTTTCTCAACCTTGGCAAATTTCAGGTGTGTTATACATCTGAAAGATGCTAGGGTTGAGAAACATTGGTGTAGATAAAGTGACCTTCATAGCGAGGATAACTGAGACTTGGTAAGATACACATTCCCCCACACACCCTAGTTACCTCCTGATTAGTTATCAACTGTGACCATCCCAGACCAAGCCAAGTCCAAAACTGATAGACAATTCCTGGAAGCCTGGAATTGAGAAATTAGTCATCAATAGGCACATGGATATAACCAAGAAGACTCTAGCACCTCTCCACCAGTAATCGGCACCCAAATCCACATAGATTAACTCCAAGGTTAACTTCAGACAAATAATCAAGTAAACAGTACCTTAATCAAGAAATTGACAAAGAGCCATCAGTAAACAGCCCAACCAAAGAATCACTAAGACCACACCCACCCACCCACAGAGGCAAGTCACCAGAATATAAACTGACAGCAAACAGCACTCCTTACTAGAACAGATGTTGTTATCTAGTTAGGGTCATAAAATGTCTGCAAGAAAACAAGCAAGCTCAGCTACGTTTCCCAGAAACCTTAGGTGTAAATTTATACTTCTTCTGGAAAGGCTGACCTAGGGTGCTTGGAGATCAACCTGACATTCCTCCATCCCTACCACATCCACTGTCTGGAGATAATTGCACATATGAGCAACGTTCACTTCACATGCAAATAGTGGGAAAACATGGCAATAACATTGGTATTGAAACGAGGTCAAAAGCTACTTCATAGACGAAGACAAGAAAAATGGAATGAACAAAAATAAAATAAGCAGAGATGATTTCAAGCTTGCTTGTGCCAAATATGTAGGAAGCTGATATTGAATTGAATCAAATACTATATATTAATTTAAAGTAAGCCAAACCTTAGCTAGAAGCTTTTCATTGGTTAGCAAGCCAGTAAAGAAGAATGTATGTTGAGATACAATTTCACTTGAACCACATGCTTCACCCATAGTGGATAATAAGGTTGACTTGGGTGAGACACAGAGATGACACAAATTGTCTTTTGAAGACAGTTTCCACCATGCTGGGATTTCATCCAGTGGTTCTAGCAGAGAAGCATTTCTTGATTCTTCAAATAAATGACGGCAAGAAGCTAGAAGCAGTTTCTGCACACAGGTAGAAACTTTTTTTGGGGGCTCCTGATACTACAAGACCTGTGTCATAACTTTTTAGAGAAGGATATGCCCATTGCTTTCTGAAGGCACTTTGAATGATTTCCGCACATAAACGTTTAAAGCTTTGGCACAGTCCAACTAAATATCAAAGCCCAACACTCTAAATGAATGCCCGAGATGTCCAGATGGATTACCAGATGTCCAAATGCTATCACAAAAACAAACAAAGAAAAGCAAGCAATGGATGGAACAACTTGTCTCTCTCTTCCAAATCCTGAAGTTCTCTTGATGCTACTGGTTTTGTAAGTCATTTATAATTCACCTGGTGTGCTTCAGTGAGTCCAAACCAGTGGCCCTATTGTCAAAGCAGGAAGTGGTTGAATGAAAGACTTTTTGATCAGTAAAGGTCATCTGATATGGTCACCCTCACCATCATGCCAGTTCAGGTCACCACTAGATAAGGGAACCTTTCAACAACGAAGAAAGCTTCTAGACCTGCAACATTTACACACCGCTCTTATCTGAATTATATTGTAACATGAAGGGGTGAGAGGGTGTTAGTACTGCTGATAATAACAATGTGGGCATTTTGGGACCTTGATAGGTTTGAATTTGCTGGTGTCAGAAATGAATACATCTTGTAAGTTCTAAAGTAATAAATTGTAAAGAGGTAGAAATTTGTTCTTTTCCTTCCATTTATCTAGTGCAACTTTTGTTTCTTTTTCAAATTCTGGTTTAACGCCATTCGGAGAACTGTATGTGCTCTATTGGCAAAGATTATAGCAACTATAAATACATCATGGGACTCCTTATCATAAGGCCATTCATCTTTATCTTGATGGTGTTGTCAGTATTAGACACTGTTTTGTGTTACCTTTTAATATTTTATTAACCCAATCAATTAAGGCCACCACACTCAAAAAAGGATTTTTGCTACTCTTGGAAGTGTTTCAGAAGGGATTATCTTCTTGTTTGCAAAAGTGACCTAACCTCTGTTAAAGAACTATAAGAAAACATCTGATGGAAAGAGCATCATGCTTACACAAAGCCTTTTGGAAATATTGATAAAGCAAAACTAAGGTTTTGGCGCAAGAAACAAAGCACAAATAGGAAGCTGTGAATGTCCTTTCCTTTCACAATAATTTTTTTCTGAAGGGGAGCCTTGATTAGACATTGTCCCCATAGGAAACCGTATAAGGCAGAATTAGAGAAGTAGGGGTATGGTGAGCCATATTAGCACATTAATAGTCTGGTAATTAATATTGTCTTTTATGTTTTAATCCAGAAAATAATTGTATACCCAAAGCTCGGGGTGCAGGCTGCATTGTTGCAATTCTCCTAATTAGGTTTTGGGATGCAGAGTTTGATTATCATACTAGGTAACAGAAGTTCCAAGATTCTGCATAAGTAGCTCATCAATTGGCATAGGCTGTATTTCCTTCTGTTTTGCCCATTTTGTAGATTCTCAGACATTCCTTTGTAGCTTATTTATATCAGCTTTTGTTGATATAAGTTCTCTCCTTTTGTTAATGACCACCCTTCTTGGCAGTTTTTTCATAACAATTGGCATATCTGGGAAAAGATCTTCAAGTGGCAAGGAAGCAATTGAACATTAGCATCTTGAATTTGTATTTCTGTATGTGACAATTTTCTGTGGAAGAATAACTTCTTTTTATGCTGTTTTTTATTTCTCTAGTTTGGGACAGGCATCTAAGGTGCAGATCTGTAAGTTTCCCTTTAGCAACCAAATAGGGTAGGTGGTGGCTTAAATTGCTGGATGCTATCATATGTTAAAATAGCATATAAAAGTCCCAGAAAATACCAAAAATGAACTGAAATAAATCAGAATGAATAAGATTACTTCCTGCAATAAAGCTTGTAATAAAATAACTGCACTCATAAACATAGTGGATACATTTATTAATAATTCCTGGGCGTTCACTACATTATTATTTTTTAAATGCATGTCTTCTTTTATTCCAAGGATATCTGATCTGCATTCACCTTCTTTCTTTTCTCCCAATTTGCAAATAGATGATCCATTTTAAGGTAATGGTATGTGGGAATGACCTTGGAAGACAGAAGGGAGAGCTGCATATTGGACCATTGGTATTAAAAGATGTCTCAGCCCACAGAAGGAGAGAAGGTGTTGTAAGAATTTCAGAAGGGACCCTCCCTAGTTTTTCAGAGAGTAAAAGGAAATGAATGGAAAAGTGCTTTCAGTCCTGTAAGATACTGTTCGTGTAACTTGACAACCAAGATGGAAGTAGTACTTCTGGTTGTGTGTTTTGTCTGGATTACCTCTCGGGTCCACCAATAATAGATCTACACATTTTGGAAGATGACAATGACAAACAACTTCCATGTACTTGCTGAGAAAACTAGAAGTTGCAGTCTGGGTGAACTATCCTAGAACATTCAATAATAGAAGATAGAACAATAGGACTGGAAGATGATGAAACATCTATAAGAAGAAAAGCAGTTTCAAAGAAGGTCAAGAACCAATAAAGGAGAATATTTGTAGCTCAGGATTGAAATGAAGGGTGCTTGGTGCTTTCAGAGCTTCCTTGTTTTCTTGCAGATGTTTCATTACCCTAACTAGGTAACATCATCAGTTCTAGTAAGGAGTGCTCTTTGCTGTCAGTTTATATTCTGGTGACTTGCCTGTCTGTGTTGGTAAGAGTGGTCTTAGAGATTCTTTGGTTGCGCTGTTTACTGATGGCTTTTTGGCAACCATCAACATAGACATTAACAACATCTATAGAGTATGCAAAAGAGACAATCAACCATCCCAAAAGAGAACAAAAAGACACCAGCACCTCTCCATCAGTAACCAGCAACCAGATCAGCATAGATTAACTCCAAGGTTAACATCAGAGCAACAGTTAAATATACCATACCTTAATCAAGAAACTGCCAAAGAGCTATCAGTAAACATAAACCCCATAATGTCGGGCTACTATGTATCTCAAGAACCCTAAATAAGTTGAATTTGGTCATGAAATGCCTGTTGGTGATCAATGTGACTATTCTTTATCATTTTCTGTAAAGAGCTTTGAGAGGCCATTTTCTCCTGATTTCTAGCCAAATGGAAGAGAATTCCCTGCTTACATTGCCACCAGAAAGAAGATCCCAAAGGGTTGTGTGCTGTAAAATGGAAGAGTATCAGATTTGGCTTTAAGATTGGATAATCCCTGGACCAATTCCAATTCTATGCTGCCATTTAAGTGATTAACTGGATTTATGCAGCTCATCACTGGTACTCCTTAGAAAAAGAGTTTGAGAACTTCTTCCATTATGTTAGAACTTTCCTGTGGGCAGAGACACAACCTCTGCCTTTTAGCTTCAATTTGAGCATGGATGGTGGAATAATTGTACATGATGCAATGGAAACTCAATATTTCCTTGCATATCATACAACAATAGAAGCATTGAGTTTGCGCAATGAAGCTTGCAGATTAAGATATTAAAACGTGGCAGTGGAGCTGAATAAAGTGACTTAGGAGAACAGCAAGGACCAGAAGAGCTGACCAGCAACAAGAAGATGCGTCTCCTTTTAATCTTTGCGTTGACTTTTACTCTGTCTACACAGACGGTAAGGCGAATTTTTGTGGCTTGCAATAGCCTTGTAGCTGGGGTACCTGCAGGTGGTGAAGTGAGCAAGCTTGTCGAGCTTGTCCCCCTGGTTTAATTGACACATTTCTTTGTGAAATGATTGAAAAATATGGCAGAGAGTTTTGGGTACTTAGTGTTTTTATCATCAACAATTCAAGTGTATCAGAAGTTCTGAATTCAGGTTGGTATCCTGCTTTCTGCATTAGCATTCTCAATGTTCACATACACATGAGAGTAAGAGATAACCTCTTGTTGGATCTATTGAGTTGGACCAATACAGAAGGCTGAAAATTTCTTTAATCGAAAAGAAATTGTAAGGTGTAGGAAGAGTTTGACATGAATAAAAATAAGATAAAGGTTCCCTTGCAGGTTTCACTCTGCTAGTCATGATTGACCCTAAGGGGACAAGGTTCATCTCTGTTTCTTAAGCCAAATAGTCAGTGTTGTGACCAGCATGACTTTACTCTGCAGCACAAAGAATATGGCAAAACACAGAATGCTATTAGTTTCGCACATGCTTATATGTGGTACTTATTCATCTACTTGCATTTACATACTTTTGAATTTCTAGGTTGGCAGCAGCAGGGACAAGTTATGTCTCATGGCATTTGAGTCTCAGACTGCTGAGCTATGGACCTTTAATAGTCTAAAACTCAGCATCTCAACCACTTATGCATCCCCTATAGTGCATAAGTGAGTGCATATAGTGCATAAGTGAGGGATAGAGCAAAATTCACGGTACATTATCTCCTAAGCTGCATATCATATGTGGCTATATTGCCTGTATGTGTGCTTGGCTACATCAACAAAAACTTTTAAGGCAATGCTTGGAAGAAGAACTACAGTATTGTGGGAGGCCATATGCCTTCTTTTGATTTTTATTCTGCAGTGACTCCGATTGGCATAGTTGTTGATAGGAATAGAGTGTAGCAATTTGTCAATAGTACCAAACTCATTTTCCCGAGAGCTTCTGGTACAAATTTAATTGGTCTGGCCCATTTTTTTTTAAAGAACAAAGCTGAATGAGATTTTAGGGAAGGAAAGAGTTATGTTAGAGTTCATTGATTTCTGGCCGATAAGATGCCGATGGAAAAGAGAAATCTCAAGTTATTAGAGAAGGAGAGGAATATTCCAACCACCTATGATGTCTTGACATATGTTTGACACATGCATATAGGAAATCCTTAATTTATGACCATTTGTCTAATGATGGTTAGAAGTTACAACAATGCTTAAAAAATTGACTTACAATCCATTCTCAAAGTTACAGTCGCTGCACCATACCCATGGTCATCTGATTGCAATTTGGGTGCTTGGCAACCACTTCACATCTACAATGGTTGCAACATCCTGAGGTCATATAATCATGATTTGCAACCTTCCCAGCTGCCTTCTGAGAAACAAAGTCAATGGGGGAAGCTTCATTTAGTGAGTGCAATAAAACTGTCATAAAATTGGTTTGGTCATGTGATGACTTGCTTAAGGACTGCATCTCTTAAGTCCTAAATTAAGGATTACCTATAATAGTATGTAGATGTGTGTAGATGTTGGTTAAAGGAGATGAAGAATCCACACTCGAGAAAAGAGGAAGAGGGAGAAGGAATGAGGTGAAGAAGTCCTGGATGACCCCTTTGCTGGATCATGGGCACTAGTGATTGCCTAACTAGCTTGACCCAACTAGCTTAACTAGCTTGATGTTGGGTTCCTGAGGTGTTTATCCATCTCACTGGATTGAAGCAGAGATAGAAATATCTGTTGTGATTAAAGTTATTTCACAAGAGACACATCGGTATTAAACGTCTCCTGCATTTTTAGGCCAGGCGACATCTAAATGAAGGCATGCAAGATGTTTGTATCAGAAAGGGTTTCTGTTACAGGCATATTTTAAGAAGAAAGAAGGGAAACTTGAAGTTGCCCAAGATATCTGTCTGAGACCGAGCAAGCAAATAAACCACATTAGCAAAAAAAAAATTATGGTATTTCTAAAATGTGCATATGTACATGAAATTCATTGCATCTTCTTCCTTCTCCTCAACATGCTAATGACGTAATTTCTCTCGGGTTTGCAAATGGGAAAATGACCATGAGAAAACTAGTAATCTGAAACTGCATACCTGAGATGGAATAATAAGGAAGTTTTCTTGTTTTCTTTTCAGGATAACAAGGACAATGCTGATGCAGAATCTGAGGTAAGCAATTTACATCATGCTAGATGTCCTGATGTTTTGCCCCTTTGAGGGCACGTATATGCTCAGGGGTGGGCTTCAAAAATCTCAGCAATGGGTTCGCTGCCCGGATGCTGGGTGGGCATGGCCATGGTGGCCATGGCCCAGTCAGTCTCCTGCACCACAGTGTGGGGGGACGTTTTTGCCTTCCCCAAGATCCAGAGGCTTTCCTGGAACCTGTGAAAGGGCGAAAACAGCCTCCCCGCAGGCTCTGGACACTCTCTGGAGGCTAAAAACAACATATTTCCAGCCTCCCTGAACTTCTGGGAGGCCTGTTTTCCTGCCTCCCCGAGCCTCCGCTTGCGCTCTACACTTATCTGCATCCACAACGAGCTGCATGGAGACTCCTTGGAGGGGTGGGAGGGATGGGTGTGGCCAGTCAGGAGTGGGATTTGGGGATTTGGTGATCCCCGCAGAATCTTCGCTAAGGGTCCGCCCGAACGCCCGCAAACCCCCAGCAGCCCACCCCTGTATATGCTCCCTTTTCTCTAAAAAGAGTTCACAGTCTCATTTAGGTTCAGAGAAAAATGTTTCTGCAAATCATCCAGTCCAGAATAATCTGTAACAGGTTCCTCTATGGTAATGTTGATAAAGTCATAATCCATGAAGATAACATCTGCCTGAGGATGCTTGTTGTGGGACCCCATTCCTTTTGCCAAATCAGGAGAGGAGAAGAGAGACAGATGACGGGGCAGCTATTCTCCAACCAAGGGTGCTGAGGGATAATGAACAGAACATCTCAGAGGGTTGGTGTTCAGGACTGGAGCAACTGCAGGAATGTTTTGATTAAGAATCAAGATAAAAAAAAGAAATAAAATAGCGATCAGCACTAGCAGCCTGTCTGCGGTGGTATGGATTTTGACCCTCCATGTTTATTTAGTTTTTCTTTTCTTTTTGGATTAGGAAAGAGCACTTCTGTGATGGCTCAGCCTGTCAAAAATTTAGAAAATGCCTGCCTTGATTCTGTTGGCATGTCATTCCTGCCCTGAACAAAAGAGAAACAATTCTGTATCTCCCCTGCCCATGCTAATGCATTTGGGCTACCATGAATAGTGGCACTTGGAGGCTTGCCTGAAGTAGAGGCCTGGCACCACCACCATCTCCCAAAACCATCTCATGCCTTTCCCCAAGGCTACCTCAGGCTGCTCCAGGATGTACAAGGCCTGCTTGGAAAATGCTCTTTCTTAGCCTCTGCAGCCTCCGAAAACCACTGGAAAACTGTCCCTGTTCTCACATGATTTTTTTGGGAGGCAGTGGAGGCTGTGCTAACACATGACTCTCTTATGTAGTTTCTGGTTGGTCTGAAGGCCATGTGAAAGCACACCCCATTCTTCCGTGGCCACCACCACCTCCAAAAATCCTGCGAGAATCAGACGTGCTTTTGAAAATAGTAGTTATCTCACGCTGGTGAATTCTGGTGTGTCTTCCAAAACGTTGCGGCAGGTCACCTTGGACACATTCTAATTCATCATTCTTCAGCTACGGCAGTAAGAAAGGATATTACTGTATTCACTGCTTCTTTTGAAATTTTAGTAGAGCTTGTAATTCCATTGGTAGCTTTGCAACAGGATCATATCCTATTAGGTTTTCCAAAAGGGGTTCAAATGGCTGCCCTTCTTTTCCCTTGTAGACAGACGACACAGACATGCTGGGAAAAATTACGGTAAGTAGTTTTTCGTTTGTGTTATGCTCTTTTCTTGGGCAATCTCAGTCCTTGATTATTCAATTTCATCGACCCATGGATTCTTATTTCTACACATGCACACAAAACATCAATTCACAGATTCTGAACATAAAATGTAGCTCTTTCATTTTTAAATAAAACTGACTCAACTTCACTCCAGAAAAATATTACAAAGGGAGCCACAGGCTGCAAGGAGAATTACATCCCCGCTCCCCATTCCAGCATGTTCCAATGGTTCCAAATAATGTGTGCTCCCTCAACTCAATAAACCACAAAACCACAAAACAATGTATAAAAATCTAACTGAGTATCCAAGTCTGGGATGTTGTACCAATGCAGCTGTTAGAGTTGTTATTGGCAGGTAACATATTAGCATGAATTCATTAGCATGATTTCACCTATGAAATGAAGACATTTACTGCATATTCCCAGAAGAGATTTCACGCAAGAGACATGTCTATTAAAGAGCCAATCCTTTCTAATCTAAAGAAGGAAGGAATTCATTTTTATCGTAGATGGTTAGAGAAATGATATATGTTCTTATATGAGTTTAGTGATAATACCCTTTCTTTCCATTGTAGAATGCGATTGGTGAGGAAGGTTTTCTACATTTAATGGTAAGCCCTTTGACCATCCTTTCCCTTTTCCTTGTGAAATATCTTTCTCGCATGCTATGAAGCAGCCCTTTTCAGATTCTAACTTCCACCTTGCTCCCCAATTTAACAGCTCCTGTATAAATATTGAAATATACCCAGCTTATACATTTAGGAGGATTCCTAAATGTAGTTCATGATTAAAGCTATGATACTCATTTTTAGATAAATGTTGCGTCCAGCCATTCCCAAATTTGGGAAGGATAAGCGGGGCTGTGTTCAGTACTTAAAGAAGGGGTTTAGGATTCAGAATGGTCTAAATACTTTTTGGACTTTTAACTGTCCAGAAAAATTATCTGAATTTGAGCTGTAGCATTTACAGAATGCTACAGAATTATAGAAATGAGATGCTATTGTGGGATTCCAATATCCCCCTCTGCTTATATGGTTACACTGAAAATTATGTAGAGTGTGTATAGGTAGAAACACAAATCCGCATATTTCACAATGAATATATTTCATATTTGAAATTATCTGGAGGAAGAAAAGCAGAGGAGATAGAAGAGAGAGGGAGTAAGTGTAACAGAATAAAAAACAACAATATTTCATCATAACGATGTCGTATTTCTGTAAGTGTTATTAACTACAATAAATCAAGATTTTAAAATATAGACATATAAGGGCAATATTCTCAAAAGCTGTTATCCCCAATGCCATGTCTAGTAAAGCTACTGTTTTCTAAGCGATCATCTTATAGGCTGATGAATAGGGCACAACCATTATTCCTTGGGATTCTCAATGCATATTATACTTCCACGAATGTGGAAGAAGATTGAAAAGATAAAGAAAAGAAAAAAAGAAATATCAGAATACTGTTAATTCAGATTTGTTTCTTAGACTAAGCACTTTTTATTGTAATAAGAAAACATCTGTTTCCTAAGTTTCCTAAAGGAGCAATGCATGCACACGATATCTAAGAAGATAGTAATGACACAGATTGTGAGTACCTTCCATTAGAATAGAATTTGACATTATTGTTTTCATTATAGAATAATCTGGATGAAAAATATATGGCTAGAGCAATGGTAAGTAGCTCTTCTTTCATATTGTGTCTTTACTTTGAGTAATATAGTTCTTGTTGCAATGAAGCATCCCTGTGTTATAACAACACTGACCCCAAGCCAAAACTCACTTTATTTGATTGTATATGTGGATAAGGCCTTTTTAGAACTGCCTCCAAAGAATAGTTTTACATTGGGAAAGAGTGTCCTGGGCAATTTCTTTATATTCCTGTCATTTATTGATGGAACTCATCTGTGTGGTCCAAATGCAGTTTTGTTGCTAAGATGATGTATTTCATCCCCTTTTCCAGAATCTGTTTTACCAGGCAGCGCTGTGGAAACTAGAAACAGGAGTTATTCAAATGATCCAAAACATACTTTCAGGGAGGTCCTTTGTAACTCTGAACAGTCACTAAGTCACCAGTCATAAGTCCAGGACTACAAATATGGAATATAGTGATTTAAAGCCAGGTTCCCAATCAGCTTAAACCCCAGTGGCTCTTTCTATTAAATATCTGTTCAATGGACCTTTTTTTTTTGTCAGAGAAAAAAACAGACATACATTTGAGACATAAATTTAATGCAAGCATTATTCAATTGGATTCTCTCTGCAGAATTCCATTGTATGACAGTGGAAGAATATTGAAAAGAGAATGCAATAAAGTGTTTCAGAACACAAATCACCCATGTGTGCCTTTTGTGGCTCTCCCTGTCCTTGTTCTGATAAGAAATGCATATATCTCATCTATAGAAATGAAGCCATCCAGACATACGACAGCAGAGATGATAGAAATGGTGTGGCTAGTTGTTGTTTTTTTAATTTCAAAGGTTTGTATAGCTGCCCATCCTATGCAGCAGAACCCAGTTACAGAAGCATGCATGAAGTCATGTCAGAATAGAAATAATAGCTTTTGCTTCCTCTGCAGGAGTGCGCAGAGAAGAAGTGTACAATGGAAGATTTAGAAGTGAGTACCTCTTTGCTCGTCCTGTGTCTTTCCTCGTGAAATATTCTTCCTGTATGTGATCTGGTACCCCTTTAGTGATTCCACTCCCCCCCTCAGCAACCATCCCTATTGTGCTAAGCAACGGAGTCATAAAGCAGGAGGTGATCGTATCGCTTAGCAACAGCAGTTCTTGTTGCTGTCCTTAAAGAAGAACCACACACATCATTAAGAAATATCCTCATAGGATTGCAACTTTTGATTTCCTGCCAGCTTTCCCATTGACTTTCCTTATGGCACACCAACAGGGAATGTCAAAAATCACTGCTTTTTACTCTGTTTTCATGTAGCTAAGCACAGCATCTCTTTTCGTCATGCTATGCTATGCTATGCTATGCTATACTTTTTGCAATTGTATCTCTTGTGGATCAACTGTGATAGGGCAAGTGTATATTTGTTCTTCATTGTGGCCTTGCACTGATGATGTCCTAATAGGGCAGGGGTGTCAAGCTCACATCGTCGTCACATGACGTATTGGGACTTTTTCCCCCTTTGCTAAACCGGGGGTGGATGTGGCCAGCACGTGGTGCATCCAGCCCATGGGCCGTGAGTTTGACACCCCTGTAATAGGGTATTGAAATGTCTGCAACCAAGACCTCCACAAGGTCTATATAGCACCTTTAATCCAGAAATGGTCTTGCAACCCATGATCAGAATATCCCATAAATTATGATAGACATGC
>JANHFL010075936.1:0-12801 GCA_032468155.1 Oxyrhabdium leporinum
CATCATCATCATCATCATCATCATCATCATCATCATCATCATCATCATCATCATCATCATCATCATCATCATCTAACGACCTCGTAATCCCTTGCGGGGTGGAGTCTGGGCAATTGAATGGAGCGGAGTGTTTTCCTGGCCGGATGCCCTTCCTGTCGCCAATGCGGAGTTTTGTTCAGCAGATATATTTTCAGTGTGCCCAGAGAGAGAAATATCTGCCTCTACCTAGGATCACTCACAGCCTCCTGATTGCAAGGCGAGGGCTCCACCTCTAGGCCACTGCACCACTCAAACACAGACTGACATGCACACACACACACACACACACAAATCCTCATCACATTTTCTGATGGGTATAAGTAAGACACTGCTTTCCCATACGGGCCACTCTTAAGCCTCTTCTTGCCAAATGCCTCTTTGTACTCTGTCTCGACTTCGCTTCGTTCCTTGCTTTGCTTCCTCCTCGACTTACTAACTTTTTTTTACGGGATTGGAAAAAAAAACAAAACCCAGGGACGCAGAAAAACACCTTGTTTACATTTGCTAAAATCTCACCCACCAGCATTGGCCACCAGTAATATGGGCAGTTTTCCAGAGTCAAGGTCCTCCTTGATCAGTCTGTCCAACAACGCAACATCCTATCGTCAAGTGAAAGAAAGGAAAGAAACATGAAGAAAACAAAAATCGGCAACGCTAGTCTTTGTAAAGAAACAATAACAAAAACCCCTTACCATTTGATGCTGGGAGCCAAACATTGTGTTACACGGCACTCGGCATATGCAGGAAAGAGGTAAACCAAGCTGCAGAAAGAGAGACAAAATCCAGGGTAGTCCTTAACTTACGGCTGGTCGCTTAGTGACTGCTGAAAGTTACTAGGGACCCCCGCCAAAGATACTGAGCATATAATGATTTTTCTTTGGGCCACCGTTAAAAAATATGATTTACGAACAGCTTCTGGCTGTGAATTCTAGTCCCAACTTAGCCATAAAAATCAACTGGGTGGCTTTCGACAAATCACTAGGAGACTGTGAGTTCTAGTCCCGCTTTAGCCATGAAAGCCATCTAGGTGACCTTGGACCAGTCCTTCTCTCTCAGTCCAACTCATTTCACAGGGTTCTTGTTGTAGGGAAATAGGAGGAAGGAGAAGTGTTAGACAATAATGGTGGAATATAAACAAATCAATCTACCAATAAAATTAACAGAGAATAATGAATAATACGACGGCAACAAAGGAAGAGGTAATGATGATTTGCAGGCCAAAAACTCTGCACCCATTTCAACTTGCCTGACTACAGAGGAATTGGCCCAAGCCGGTTCTTGCTGCAGCACTGATGTACACCATTGGCTGCTTATTATATAAGGCATTAAAACCTTCGGTGGCATAATCTTCATAGTGGGAGTGAATCACCAGCTTGCAGACTTTCAAAAGCCCTTCGCGATCATCTTCATGGTAATAGGCTGACCCATTTTCAAACCTGTGAAGAGCAGTGATGAATCAAACGTGAACATCCTGAAAAGGATGCCAGCTCACTTGCTTCACATTAAATGTAAGCAATTATTCCCAAGCTTGTAATTAACGCGGCTAAAAGACACAGAAAAAGGGGCTTTGAAAGTGCAGGAAGAGATGCCACCAAAGTGGATCGCCAACTGAACGTACTGTTTTATTAACTGACAATAAGAGGCGCAGTGGCTCAGCAGTTTAATCACACTGGAGACGGTCTCAGCTCCGCCGGTTCGAGTCCTAGCACTGTGTGAGCTCCCATCACTTGCCTCAGCTCGAAAGCATGTTCTACGTGAGTAGATAAATAGGTACCACTTCGGTGGGGAGACGAGCTGGTGCTCTGTGCAGGCAGTCAGATTCCTGACAGCTCTTAACCTTTCCCCGTTGCGGTGCCCGCTTGCGAAGCAGCTCCAGGAAGGGAGGCGGTTTTGGGCAATGCTGCAGAAGAGCTGCTCGTCTTTCTCTCTGGTGCAAAGCCAGCTCACCCTCCTGTGGCACACCTTGGGAAGTGTGCATGCATGTCCTTAAGCTTATGAGAAACTCCCCCCTCCCCCACTGCACCAGATGTGGCAGCTGCAGAGGCCTCCACAAATATGGCTCCCAAGGCTGACAGCTGGAACCTTGGCAAGCCAAATTACTACTCTGCCGATATCCTGGCTATTGTAACAATGCCATAGGCTGATAACAATAACAATAATACTGATAGAAAAAGTAGCCTTTTGTTTTCCTAATTAGTTTCTGGATGTTTAGATCAAATGGGACTTTCCGTCTTTCCCACATACTTACGATAAAGGGCACACTCAGTATTAGCAACACAAGGGTACCTGAAGAGCCTGCAGAGCCACAGAGTTGTGTCAGAAAGGATTTTGGTAGTAAGTTTCCTCAGTCTGTCTTTGTCCAGGACGGAAATATAAGCTGCCAAGCTGTGTCCTAAGAGAGCCATGTGTCCCTGTTCCCCCACATTTTGTAGCCTGCAAACCAGGAGGCGGAAAAAAAAAGAAGAGAATATGACACAAATCACACTTCCATTCGTAGGCTGAGAAAAGCCTTTCCTAATACATCAAAAAAATGATCAAGGGGCATTTTACTGGATGCATTATATTTAAGCGGGATTTATTTTCCGTCGGAAAGAGTGATTAAGAGAGCTATTCAAGCTGGTGTTGGCTTAAGACCAAGTAAAAATTCAAATCCACTGTATGCTGTAGATTGGATTTTAACTTGCTTTTAAGCCATCATTGGCTTGATGGTTTCTTTCCTCTGGTGGCTTCTAAAGATCTTTTTTTTTCAAGAGAATACTTGGCTGTAGACTTCAGCTCCTCTGTCACCTAGAAACCTCAACCTTCACACTTTTTCTGGCTAGTTTTTCACTTCCTTAAATTGCTTCCTTAACTGTTATTTTTTTATGTTTACAGGTAATCAACATTGTCTACCGCTATCCCCCCCCCCCCCCCGAGAAGCAGGAAATCAAACCTGTAGATCAGAAAGCATGGGCTCCCACCCATTTGTCATAACTTTAATCTTCTGAAAGATGCTGGAGTCCCTCCCATCCACCCAAGGCATAAGAATATTTCAAAATCCAATTTCCTTTTGCTTTAAGCATGCTTTTTTAAGGAATATTTTTAAAAAAGAGCAAGACATTAGGTATATTATGGGTTTAGAGAGAATCTTAATGACTTTGGAACTTAAAAAACATGAGCAAAAGTAGTCCTTCTGTAAGAGAAGAAGAGGCAGAGCCTGGGTGGCGGAGTCAAGAAAGCACTCAGCCTAGAATCATTACATGTCCACAAATGCTGTAAATCCAACATACTTAATATACATATTGTGACAGCAGCGAGAATTGTATTTGCACAATATTGGAAAAATGCACAATATTGGAAACTCCCATAGATGAAAATACAATTTAAAAAAATACTACATTGTGCAGAAAGGGATAGATTGACATCAAAGATAAAGGATAAGGAACGTACAGAATATTTCTTAACATGGGATTTGTTTTATCAATGGTTAGATAATAGAGGTAGAAATTAGAAGATGTAAGATTATTACTATGTATAAGAAAATGATGAAAGATTATTATATCTAAGTTAAAGTATTATTATGTATAAATCGACTCGGGACAATTCACTGTTCATTAAGCACTTATGTACATTAAAGAAAAATCTATAAATAAATAAATAAAAAGTCCAACCCCTCTTGAATTCTGTTGACTCTTGTTTAGCAGTAATTTAGTGCTGAGCCTTCATTGACTAGATCTGAGCAATACATCCTACGTAGAACTTCATGTGTGGTCCTGATTCTTTGTGCCCGACAACTCCAACCCTTTCCACAACCTCGACGGATTTCTACTAAACAAAGAGTTACCGATAAGACTGTAGTGATTCTTCCTCTTCGTCTCCGTGCATTAGTGTCTGAACTAGCTGGAGAATGCTCACCATGTCCTGTCCGCTGGAGGAAGGGAGAGAAACACAAATTCATCTTGCTCATAAGGCGGGAGATGACGTTAAAGTAGACACCCTTAACACGGGTAAGTCCCCGACTTACGAACACTGGCTTAGCGACCGTTCAAAGTTACAATGGCACTGAAAAAAAAGTGACTTGCAACAACCAGTCCTCACCCTTACAACTGTTGCGTCCCTGGAGGGGGGATGTGTTGACGAGGGCTGCAGCCTCTCAAGAGTCACACGATCGCCGACGGTGGGCCTTTGCTTTTGGTAAGCAAAGTCAACGGGGGAAAACCTGGTTTTGCTTAGCAGCCGCGCGATTCGCTTAGCAGCCAGAGTGATTCGCTTAACGACTGCAGCCAGTTGAAGTCCGCCCATCTCACGGTTGCTAAGAACCCCTTTATGAGGGAGATGGGCGGCGAAGAAGTTTGATATAGAAAACAAAAATAAAATAAATAAGAGACCGAGAAATGATTTAGACTGTTTAGATTTAGCATGAAGTTGGGCTCGGTTGCCCAAATGGCCTCTTTAGCTTTGCACAAACCAATGATCCATTTGCCCCAAGGTTGGTGACTATTCTTGTGGCTTTCAGTTACCAACATCACGTGGTTTGGCAAACAAATTCAGATGATTCTCTTTCCCCGGCTCCAATTCCCCAAAATCTAAATACCCAAGTTACTAGTGGGGACAAAAACCCATATAAACTCCTAATTCTGGGTCATTTACCTGCCTTGAAGCGGCCCAGGAATATCCTTTCTTGTGTAGTTCTTTTCATTCTCCTCTTCAACTTTCCTAATTTTAACACAAAACAGCAGGGATTGGTGACAGATGAGACAACGTATGCTTTCAGCTACAGCTGGATTTTGTTCAAAAGAGCCACACTGGATTAGCTACATGGCTGGCAGAGGGCCGAATCCGATCCCTTTTAATGAAATGACAGGTTAAAAAAATTTCCATGCCAAAACAACATTTGTCAGCCAGTTTTAATTACTTATTTATTTATTTATTCATCCCATTGTGTACTGCCATAATCAAAGGATGACTCATCTCTCTTATCAAAAGCAAAGCAGCCCACTGATTCATATGCCATCCTGACCTCTGAATAACCTCTGTGCTCTCTTTTAAAACCAGCTTTGCACACTTTTCGCAGGAATACGGAAAACCAAAATTATCCTTTTTTCCCCCTCCCTCTCTCCCAACAATAGGACAGGCAAGAAAAATCTGTATATGAATAAGGACATATCCACCATATGCCATCGGCTGTTTAAAAGTTTCTTTTAGCGTGACCGCTCAGCTGTGGCGTCATGAACCTAGTTTGTTAGGTGAGAAGACATGTTACAGCCTCCATCTGGATTCACACACCACGTTAGAATTAATTCTAGGGGGCTGGTTGGTGGTTTGCTGCATTGTCTGAACAGAACTAATATTTACTTTTCAAAAAAGCTAAGTTTGGTGCAACTGCCAAGGGGCATCCTTAGTCACTCAGAATTGCTTCAATGGTGAGGTGGGCGGCATATAATTTAAATGAATGAATGAACGAACGAACAAATGGACGAATGAATGAATGAATGAATGAATGAATGAATGAATGAATGAATGAATGAATGGACGAATGAATGAATGAATGGAATCCTTAATATTACATTTAGCTTCGGCCCAGAATTAGAACAGAGGTTTTAGCTAGTCCCATCTGCATGCTCCAGATGTAAATTGCATATTTTGGCTAGCTCCAATCGCATTTGATTAGATGAGGAGGAAGAGTTGGTCAATTCTGCCCTTTCTTCAGCACAATCCCTTTCCACAAGAAGAAAAACAGGATTCCTCCTGTTATTTGCTCTGGCCTTTCAACCAGTTCTCATATTAAAAAAAAAACCCACAGGGCTCTAGTTATGTCTCCTGCCTGTCCATCTCCACTGTTAACTGCACCTTGATAGAGTTACTTAGAGGTGGAGGAGACAGCTCAGCCATCCCTCAATAAACTGTAGTTTATTATCAATAAATGCAATAAATAATAACTCTAGTTTATTATTGTCTTTGGGCTTCTAACTCTTGGTTAAATGAGCCCTGCAAATCAGAAGCAGAATGCAATTTGGATATGTCAGACAAAGAAGAGCAATTAAGATGTTGAAAGGCCTGGAGACAAGAACATATGAAGAATGGTTTGCAGGATTTGGGTCTGGCTAGTCTAGAGAAAATAAGGACTAGGGGTGACATGATAGCAGTATTCCTGTGTTTGAGAGGTTGCCACAAAGAGGAGGGGGTCAATTTATTTTGCAAAGCACCAGAAAGCAAGACAAGAAACGATGGATGGAAACTAACCAAGGAGAGAAGCAACCTGGAATTAAGGAGAAACTTCCTAACAGTGAGAACAATCAACCTGTGGAACAGCTTCCCTTTAGAAGTTGTGGGTGTTTCGTCATTGGAGGTTTTTAAGAAGAGACTGGACAATCACTTGTCTGAAATGGTATGGGGTCTCCTGCTTCGGCAGGGGGTTGGACTAGAAGACCTCAAAGGTTCCTTCCAGCTCTATTCTGATTGAAGTATATATTTCCCCAAAACAGGATCTACAAGCACAATTATTATCAGCAATCCTTTTGAAATTCTGCCAAGTCAAGACTATTAAATACCTTTGATTGTCTTCAAGCAGCTTCATGGCCTCATTGAGATTCTTTCCCATTTCTGCTAAGGTAGGGTCAACCATCTGTTATTTAGAAAGAAAAGATGAAAAAACAAAGTCGATTATGTGGTAAAGTTCTAATTCTTCTCATGTTCCCAAACCTCATAAATCATAGAAAGAAGTTATAATAGCATCTCTTGAGCCATTTCTGGACTCGTGTCCCACCTGGGCATATTGCTAGCAATGACAGCGAGAGCAATAGCCCTTAGACTTATCTACCGCTTCACAGGGCTTTTACAGCCCTCTCAAACTGGTTTACAGTGTTAGCCTCTTGCCCCCAACCATCTGGGTCCTCATTTTATCGAAGGATGGAAGGCTGAGTCAACCTTGAGCCGGTCAGGATCGAACTCCTGGCAGTGGGCAGAATTAGCCTGCAATTCTGCATTCTAACCACTGCGCCACCGTGGCTCACAATGGGAATTGTAGTCTCCCATAACAAAGCTGAATTGAAGAAATGTTTTAAGAAATATCTCGGTTTTCTTTTTAAAAGTCCTTGCTGTCATTTGGGGGAAAAATACATTAACTCCAGAGCCACCATGGGACCACTGTGTTAATGGAAAACTCTGATTAAATTTATGCTGTCCGTTTTCCACAGTGAATCATCTCATAGGTTGTCTGGAATTTTTCTCTCTGTTTTCACACTTGCCGTTCAGAGATTCCACAGAGTTAAAAATCTGAGATCTTCTTCACTGCAGAACAGCTTTTAAGGGTTGGGTAACTTCAAATACTTGATTCTCTTCTTTGTGAGACAAAAGTCTTTCAACTTGGCCAATTGCTTGTTTTTTTCCCCTTGGGTCTCAGGTCTACTTGGACTTGAAACAGGTTGTATGGGATATTTTACCCTGCAGTTGCAAAAAAGGCAGATTGGGCACTCTTTATGCATCCGCCAGCAGCTCAAAACTCTCTTTAGAGTAGCTGGAAACAAATTATTATCCCCACTTTTTTAATATTTTGGGGGAAAATTGGTGAGAGTAAGGGGCAATCTAGGTATTTTAAATCCCACTTCCAGCCCTACAAAATCCATCTTGATTCCTGCCCCCCCCCCTTGATTTTTTGGACAACATGCCATTCAGGTCCTATTTTATAAGGGAAAACACAGGCTTTTTATTGCAAGGAGTCAGCATTTGATATACTGATTAATGCATTATTGAATAATGCATTATTTTAAAAAACGGATACATATGAACTCAAAACAAGCTCTAAGTTATAGGAAGAGCTGCACCCGCGTTATTTATAATTTGCTGCCTGGTCTGAGGATTAAAGTAAAGTAAGAGAGGTACAGTAAAAGAGTGGTTAGTGCTTTAAGGCTTCATGCACAACACAAATATCCTGGAAAGGAAGTGGGTGAGTACACAGCATCGCAGAGGAGCGTCAATAAATCCAGGGCAAAAAAACACACACCTAATTATTATGTACAGCTCAGGTTAACAAGGTGATAAATCTTTTTTTAAAGTGCTTGGAGGGTGACTGGTAACAACAACCTTTTCAGAAATATAAACTAAGCCCATATGGAGACATAAAAAGGATAAATGTTAAAACGGAAATTTGTAAAAATGGAGAAGCTAAATATTATTGTGATTATACCATTAATGTTATTGTGATGAATGTTATTGTAAAGATTTTGCCTAAAAACAACTGTACCCAGACAACATGCTGCTTGATTGAAATGGAATTTTTATATGTTATCCAAATAAATAAAACTTGAAAAAGACAAAGAAATATAAACTAAGCCCATCACCACAACACAACCTTGGATAAGCAACCAGTGGCTTTGAGAAGATAGCGACTTTACCAAATTATACTGACTTCCACAAATGATATGAGGCCCTCCCTGCATTTTTTTCCCCTCCTAAGGGTACTTTGTATTATTTTTTATATATTTCAACGTCGGAGCGGAAGGTCTGATCTACCTTTAAAATAAAAAAAAAGGCGAAGGATGAAAGAGCGAGTTGGCATCTCACAGCTGCATCGACACTGCTGGGCTGCAGATGATACTAGAAACTGTATTCCCAACGGGGGCCTGTAAAGCATTTGTTTTCAATGTTTATCAAGGACGGGGAGCAAGAGAAATTTCCGCTGGCATTGGGTTAAAAGCCTCCCAGCGTAAAAGGGTCCCTTCTATGTAATAAATTAATGTTAATTTCTTTTCTTGAAGGACCGTTAGGCTAACCATCGTATAATATTCCTGGCAGGCTGCTTCCGGAATAAGCTTGTTTCATCCCTTCACTTGCTGCAGAAGAATGCTTTTATCTCATTTAATATGGCAATGGTCTACCTGTGCTTGCAAACTGAAGTCAAGATGGAAAACCACGATTTATCTAAAAAAAGAAGCATTACACGGAATTTGTCAAACAAACGTGCGTTCAGTTCTTTTCCGCCTGATCAAACAGAGAGGGGCGTTATTGCAAAAAGACAAAACATACCATGGGTGAGGAGGGAATGCCACAAGGTATGACAGACAAACTAAGTACAATTTGTGTAATTTTGTCAGGACATGGCAAATAAAGGCACGGTGGACCCTGCCTTTTTCGAAGAAACCACTGGATAACTTGAGAATTCTGTCACTGCTTTTCAAAATTTAAAAATTGACTGGCTCAGGTTATCTCACGTTTCCATTTTTGTCTATTTAATTTCCAGAAAAAAAAAATCATTGGGACCGCCACTTGGGCAAAGACTATCCTCAATTGTCCTCAATCCACTGGGCAGGAGAACCGTTACATTGATTTAAACTATAAGTGGTCCTCGACTTACGACCACGACTGAGCCCAATATTCCTGTTTGTAAGCGAAAGTGAGTTTCGCCCCATTTTACGGCAACCCGGTTGTTAAGTGACTCTTGGCTTCGCCATTGGCTTTTGCTTGACAAAAAGCTGCAAAAGGGGAATCCCGTGACCTCGGGACACGGCCACGGTCGTAGGTATGAGCCGGTTGCCAAGCTTTTGAATTTCGATCGCGTGACCCATGGGGATGCTATCCAGCTGGTAACTCTGAAAAACGGTCCTAAGCTGCTTCTTTTCAGTGACGCTGTAACCTTGAACGGTCCCTAAACGAACTGTTGTAAGTCGAGGACTGCCTGCACCTCGGCCTTGCGTCCTGAGAAAAGCGCCCCTGGTTCATGGATACCGTGAGCCTTGTGGCTTCTCATCCCTCAAGGGAGCAGACCCAAAGTATTGCAATATCTATCAAATATTGTGTCGTTTTTCCACCAACAGCTTCTCAACACAGACCGGACCTTTCATCGGCAAAAAAGCGACACTCACAATCACAGCAGCGAAGGAGGAGGGCACCACCGGCCCACGCTGACATGTCACTGAACCCATCAGAAAGAACTTTGGACTCTACAAATGTGAACAAACTGGTTTGCAATCCTGAATCCGGAACCCCAAGTCAACACACACACACACACACGGCACGCTCTTCCTTGTTCTCTCGGTTACCTTTTCTTTTATGGAACAAAAAGACAATTGTTTTGGCTTTTAGCTGCAGGTCGGAGCTCTTTTTCATGCCTTTTGAGTGAGCGTCGCCAAAATTAACCGAGAGATCAACTCGGGAAAATAATCTCGCAACATCAAGTGATGTCCTACGAAATACCCGACAGAGCAATTTTTCACATGCTTTATCAGATCCTCCGAATGTTTCTTCGGAACGGAGAATTGAGGTCAAACTTTTTTTTTTTTTCAATTCATTGGACCATGTGCTTCCTATCTTATTCACAGGAGCATGGAAATAGCACGGAGAGCTTTTGACACATCGAAAAAAAAACAACAACCCCTGAATAAATTGCTCCAGCCTTCACAACATGAGCAATAGATCTTTAAATTGTAGTCAACGCGAACAGGCTAACTAACTGATGCTTCAGCATTCCACGGTATCAGATCGAACTGCAATTCCTCTTCCTTCTGCTAGTCATTTATCACTAAGCTCAGAATCATTAATGGCTTCCCTATCAATCAATCTTGGTGTGATTCCCTGGCTAATTTTAGAGGTCCGTTTTAGCATCCTTGAATTAGAGTTACATGACTGACATTCGTTTCCACATTCAAAGCTTGAATGACTAAAGATCCATTCATTAAAAGTGGTGGGGGGGGGGGGTTTGGTCCCAAATCCTCACGAAGTTTAGCTCTCTTAAACTGGAAGAGCATGTATTTATTTATTTTTATCCTCTTTTTTAAATAAATAAATAAATAAATAAATAAATAACTCAAGGTGGCAAACATACCTAATACTTCCTCTTCCCTATTTTCCCCATAACAACAATGTTGTGACATGGGCTGGGCTGAGAGAGGGGGAAAGGACTGGCCCAAAGTCACCCATGTTAAGTGCCTGTAACTCATGCCTTCAAAATTTGGTAACTGATACCCTTTTGATTAGTGATCTCAGCACCAAAGTCTGAATCCAGGGTTTAGGTAGGAATCCATTCTCAAAAGAGAGGAAGTAAAAGTGTTTGGCTTTTGCTTCCACTGCTGGGATTATCTCCATTTCAGGCAAGACTGCAAGTCACTGCAAGTGACTTTATCAAACAAATATTGACATACAGTTACAAAATTGTTCACATTTCCTTACCATATAAATGGCATTGGACATCTACATGCATGTGTGCCAAGAAAAAAAGGATTTAATCTGTTTGCAACTTGCAGGCCACAAATATGCCAGAATTTGCTTGTTGGTATCAGATAAAAACAAACACCACCTCCCAATATCTGATTTGCATGTATCAGTTTTCTGCACAACTGGAGCACTTCCCAAAATGGAGAATGCAACTTCCCAAGTTCCCAATAAACTTTTGGGCTGAGAATTCAGAACTGAAGTTCCAGGACATCTGAAAGGCCCAGAATTAAGGAATCTGGGTCTCCCCACTCTTAACCCACCACCTTCCCCATTGGGCCTGCTGAGAGGGAGGGACTGGCCCAAAGCCAGTCTTATGGGGCTGAGGGGAGACTAGCCCCTGGGCCTTCCCACTGCTAGCCCAGCTCTTTTCCCACCGAACCATCCCACTGGCACTCTCCAAATAAACAGAACCCATTTAATATATGAATTGGTCATGAAGTTATGAATGTAACAAATGGGTGCCTAAATGCATATGCACATATATATGCACCTATGTGCAAACACATGAACACATTTGTGTTTGTGCAACATATATAAGATATATGTAATAAAATTAATGCACATATATACATACATATTCATGTACACAAAGATACATATAAAAACACACAGCATATACATACATACATATATAATATAATATATATAATATTAAGGCAATACACACACACATATAACATTAAGGTAATATATACACACACATATATATAGTATTAAGGCAACACACACACACACACACACACACCCCTACATATTTTATCTACAAATCCTGTAGAATCATGCAACTGTAATAGCAGTATAGAAAAGTGATAACCAAATGATAAATCCATATATTTTAAATACACAAATGAACACATATGATTAATGCACACACGCACATATCAATGCATATCTATATCTATCTCCCGGTATATATGCATTAATATGTGTGTGTGTTTGTGCATTAATGTATGCATATATTTATGTATATCTATATCCATCTCCATCATCTCTCTCTCTATATATATATCTATATCTATGTACCTACCTACCTACCTATATCCATATCCATCTATATCTACATCTGTATCATCTATCTATCAATCCATATCTATATCTGTCTATCATCTATCTATCCATCCATATCTATATCTGTCTATCATCTATCTATCCATTCATATCTATATATATCTGTCTATATCTGTGTGTCTGTCTATCTATCCATCCATTCATCCATATCTATATATATCTATCATCTATCCATCCATATCTATATATCTATATCTGTCCATCATCTATCTGTCTATCATCTGTCTATCATCTGTCTGTCTGTCTCTCTCTCTTTATGCAACCATAGTGATTTGTGCATCAACAGGGGGTACTTTTATGTGTGTGCAGATACATCTATCTATCTACGTCCATATATGTATATATGGTAGTGACGTGTGCATTCATAATAGGGGGCAGCGTACCCCCTATTATTAACGCACAAATCACCACGATCGCCATCTACCACCAGGTCCTCCTCCACCACGCAAATATTGGATCCATTTATGAACTGACATCACTGCCCTTCCACCTTCTCCTCACCCCCCA
>JANHFL010076531.1:0-12774 GCA_032468155.1 Oxyrhabdium leporinum
TTATTATTATTATTATTATTATTATTATTATTATTTTTCCATTCTACAGACTGGGACGAGAACAATCATGAAAGGAATGAGCTCCCGTATGAATACTTCAATGATTAGCACGTGGAAAAACTGCCGGCAGAGAGGGACACAAATCTGTTGAATCGATCAACTATCTGCAAGCATAGAATTATTTGCCATTCTCCAATGCAACTACGTCAGTTAAATCTTGTCGTATGATCGGTGATTTTGCTTATCATTGCCTCTTGCTTTCTAACACAAATATGTAGAAAACCCTAAACATTGATCAAGTCTTACCTTCAGGCAGAACCAACTCTTTAAGAGAGGGGTGTTTGTGTGTGTGTGTGTGTGTATACCTATCTAGCTGCCGAGGGCTGTGCGATGCTATGGATTTGGTTGCCCAAAAATGCTTTCCCTGGAAGGATCGCCAATGCACCGTCTATCTACAGCTCTTGAAAGCAGCTGCTTCTTTGCCCAGGATGTGGAACTGCCCTCTTTGCTGGGTAAAGAAGTGGCTGCTTTCAAGAGTTACAAAGCGCAGCTGTCGTCATGTTTCCATGAGGTTCAAACTCTTCCTTTCCCAAATTGCTTCTAAGATTCTGCAGATTGCCAATATGCATGTTTCCACTGATGGGAAATTCGTTAAGCACGACGCCAAAAGAATCGTTAGCGCTTCCATTAGGGATGCCTGAAAAGCAATCATTGCCTGATCTCTCTCAAATGATCTTAGAACGTAGCTAAAAGGTAGTGTTTATTAGCCTGTAACAATTGACCTGCTTATGAAATGTATTTTAGCTTCTGGCATTCTTTCTAACCATTGTTAACAGTGAAGGATATCAGCATTTTGAAAAAGGCTAACGCTCGGGTAGTTTTGCAGCTGACGTGTGTCCGAAATTAAATGAATGTTTTGAAAATTAAAATGGTAGTTTAAAGCATCTCTAGATTCAAGTTGTCTGGGTTATTTGCTTTACATAATGAAAAGGAAATGAGGGTGAGGGCTCCAAAACCTTCCCTTCCTTCTTTCCTTTCCCTTATTTCCTTCCCTCTTCCTCCTTTCCTTTCCCTCCCCTCCCCTCCTTTCATTCCTTCACAGATAGGGCTCCCAACATGCACTTTCTGCTGGATCTTCTGAGAGGAGCAGATGTGATTTGGGGAGTGGCAGCTCCTCGCTCTCCCGGCCCCATGCCTTGAAGGACTAAGGTCCCTCCTTGCCACTACTACCACGACTTCCTTGAGTAGGAGTCATGAGTCTTGAAGGTGCCCAGGTTGCACGCTGGGCCTGGGGCAGCGCCAGCCAATTCAGAACTAAAGAGGGCAAATTCCCACTCAAAAGTGCCTCAGCCTTGTCAGAAATGAGTCCTTGTTTCCTGCCTGAAGCCTCACCGCCTCCAAGAAGCGGGAGAGGATGTCAACAGCCTCCATCCCTTCACCACAGCTGGGTCTCTTCAGCATGCTGGTGACAACGCATCTCTTGGCTATGGACCAACCTGGGGCCTTGCCCAACGGTTTCATGTAGAGACGAAAGAGGAACGGAGAGCGCCTCAAGCTCCGTGGCACCCCTAGGGTTGGGCTGAGGGCAGGGCCCCTTTGTCTTGGTCCCCGGGACGGTGAAGAAGCAGCACTAACACAATGCAGCCCCCCCCCCTTGCAGCCAGTCTAGAGGACCCCCGTGGTTGATGGCACCAAAGCCCACCATGAGATCAAGCTGAGCGAGTCCGTTTAATGTTTTGCCTTTGTGGAGATGAGTAGCTCTCCTCCTTAGTAACAACTCTGGAAGTCCCAAAATACATCTCTAAAAGATCGACAGCTACAGGAAATGAATGGGGCCGAATACGGAGGGTCGGGATAAAGGATTCAGCCTTTCAAACTTTTAGACACCGATAGTGATGTCGCACCACACGTCTCCTGCCGGAAGAGGTTAGAAACGCAATCGTTGCGAGCCATTTCAACAATGCAGGAGACACATGCGAAGATCGGCTGATCAGCGCCGATTTTATTTATTGGAAGGGAAGGGAACGGGTTGGTGAAATACAGAGGGGGGAGAAAAAGACACAGCAGCAACGCACCATTCAAACCATCAACGTAAATTATGCCACAACGGAGTTAGTCTCGATATATACAAAACACTAGTCAGCACCAGTTCCTACAGGTCGACCCTCCTTAGTTTGAAAGAACCCCCAATTTCTCGACCCACTTTATACGAAACGTTCAGGGGGAGGTTGGAAAAGCAGAAGGCAGCTTGTCTGCTTTTTAGAGGCGCCATCTTGAGTTTTTTGCCCCTCCGAGGGTGCCTCTGGAAACATTATTCCCCCCCCCCGAAAAAAAATATTCCCTCCCTGTTGCTATTCACAACTCTATGAATGGGGTTTGAAGTTTCAGCTTTGTAAACTTTGCTCAAAATGCAACGTTCAGCTGCCCTTTCTACTACGGCTGATAGCGGCTGTGGAGGCTGGGAGTTGTAGTGAGCAGCTTCCGAAAAGTCATCAGCAGACAGATGTTAAGTTACTGGATTAAAACACAATTTAAAAAGCGAAGCTGGTAAAAGACATGCTACCTGGGCTTTCTTAAAATCACAAGGGGCTTCTTTCAACCGCTTGGGTACAGACATCAGTGTTGCTGAGGTAAAATCCAACACTCAGTCAAGCGTGCTGTTCATCCAGCATTAAAGCTGGATTTTCAAAATATCCTATTTCAAGGCACGGTGAAGCCTTAATCTTTAGGCATGTCCAACCTTCACAACTTTAAGACCGGTGGACTTCAACTCCCAGAATTCCCCAGGCAGCCATGAATTCTGGGAGTTAAAGTTTAGAAGTCTTGAAGTTGCCACGGTGGGACACCCTTGCTTCAGGCAAAGACCTATCTCTGAAGAAATATTTCTTCCGATGCAACTGAACCTCGGAAAACAGAGGTCAAGATTTTCTCAGCCTCATCCCGTAACTGCCAAAACCTCAGAGAAAATTCCGAAGAAATCCATCCTAAACATGCCATTAACTCTGTCCGAGAAGACATTTCTTCCCAAATCCAATGAAGGGCGAGGATTAGGCACATCCCTTCCAAGTTTCAAAGAAACGGAAAAAAATTATTCGGATCGGACTGTCGTTCGTAGAAGAAAGATGGCTGCGTGGAAACGCTTCGCAAGAAGGGAGCTCTGAAGTTTTCCAGTTGGGAAATTCAACAGCCAAAGGCAGGATCCATCTGCCATTATTTCATGCTGTTGAGAAACTGGGCGTGTTCTTCTCCTCTTGGAAGAAGAGTTTCTGCCCCGATTTTGGGACCTTTCTTCTCCTAGAAAAGGAAATGTCCCGTTAGCTGTGATTGCTGCCCATCAAAATAAGCTTCGATCCATTAGCCCATAATTAACTGTAGATACAGTGAGCAAGTCTTCTCAGGACAAGCTAGCTTCTAACAATAAGCCCACCCGAATGCAATTCCAGTTCCAAATATTTTTCGTAACATCTCCCTGAAGTTTCTTCCTTGGAATTTGCAGGCCATAAACTTCAGACTGTTAATGTCTGGATTTTTCTGAGAACATCAAATAATTTTCAAAGCAAAGGCTTCTTATACAAGAGACTATTGGCGGCTCAGGGGTGAACCATGGGGGTCCTTGGCGCTCTCTGAACTTTGTGCTTTTCCTGAAGATGTTTTATTGCCAAACTAGGTAACATTATCAGGGCCAGAAGGGAGAGGGGTAGGGAGGAGGAGGACAACTGTGGGGCCCTGGGTGCAAACATCTCATGACCCAAGTAGGTAACTTTATCAGTGCTATAAGGGGGTGGAGTTTGCAAGGAGGAGGATTGTGGGGGTCCCTGGTGCTCTCTAAGCTTGGTGGTTTTCTTGCAGATGTTTCATGACCCAACTAGGTAACATCATCAGTGCTAGAAGGGAGGAGGAGGAGGAGGAGGATTGTGGGGTCCTTGGTACCCTCAGAGCTTGGTTGTTCACTTTCAGACATTTCATGACCCAACTAGGTTACATCATCAGTGCTAGAAGGGAGTGGGGTTTAGTCATTTTTAGCCCTGATGATGTTATCTACCGTAGTTGGGACACGAAATGTCTGCAAGAAAACCACCAACCTCCATTTAACCTGGTGGGGATGCAGGTGTTATTTCTGAATAACGGAAGGTATAGCGTCCTCAGTGTCACCTCTGCAGACAATATAAACGACCTCACTTGCATAGCATTTCTATGTTGACATCACTACAATGAGAATTTCCTAACTTGTATCCAAAATCCAGCATGGTGCCTGCACAAAGTAACTCGTTGAGTGGCTTCTGACCAGTACATATCTAGTCATAGGTCTAGTCTAACAAAGAGAAGGACCAGGGGTGCCATGATAGCAGCCTTCCAGTATTTGAGGGGCTGCCCCAAAGAAGAGGGGGGTCAACCTCTTCTCCAAAGCCCCTGAAGGCAGCAGAAGAAACAATGGATGGAAACTAATCAAGGAGAGAAGCAACCTGGAACTAAGGAGGAATTTCCTGACAATGAGGACAATTCATCAGTGGAACAGAAGTTGCCTTCAGAAGTTGTGGGTCCTCCATCCCTGGAGGTTTTTAAGAAGAGACTGGACAGCCACTTGTCTGAGGTGGTAGAGGGTCTCCTGCCTGAGCAGGGGGCTGGACTAGAAGGCCTCCAAGGTCCCTTCCAACTCTGTTATTTTGTTATTTTTCTCATCGTATCAAGAGGTCAGCTCAGAAGCTATACAGATGACCATCAGCTCCTTCAAGCTTGCTTTTTGCTTATTTTTATAGACCCAGACCATAAAATATTTCCCTACCGCCCTGCTTGTGCTGGATCAACCCCTGTATGATGCAAATGTATCCTAGCCAATTCATTTGAATGGGAAACATTTTCAAACAGCGTCCGTTGTGTATTTTGAATGCCTGCTTACACAACTCCAGTTCTCATTCTACAAGGATAAAAATTGCCCCTCTCAATCAAGCATACCCTGCCCTACAGGTAGCCCTCAACTTACAACGGTCTGTTTTGTGACCGAAATTACAACAATACTGAAAGAAGTGACTTAGGACTGTTTTTTTTTTCATACTTCGAACCATTGCTGCATCCCCACGGTGGGATGTAAATACATCAATAAACAAATAAACACACGAAATATTTTAAGAAATGCGGGAAGAATCCCGAGATTCAAAAGGGTTGCAAGAACATTAAGCAATCAACTCCAGAAGTTTTTGCATGGGATCCTGATTCCCTAAGGAAATTACCCTCTTAAACTTGTCACAGTAAATAAGCAATGTTTGACTGGGAGAGCAAAGAACAAACATTTATTAAGCAAAGAATGCAATTAGATAGTGGGAAGAATACGTCCTTCCACCCTGACCTCAACTCCCAGGATTCCTCAGTCAGCAGCTGGCTGAGGAATGCTGGGAGTTGGAGTCCACAAATCGTAAAGTTGCCACGGTCAGAGGACGCTGGCATAGAACCTCGGACAGAATGGGGCAAGCTGCCTTCCCCTGGACCATAAATTCCAATCATTTCTTCCTCGAGGCTGATGGTTTGGCGGTTACTGATTACTGATACTTCACGTGTGTCTCCCCTAGCACCTTCTGAACAATCACAACAACCCACAACATCCCCAAGAAATTCTAATCGACCAATCTAGGAGACAGATGTGTATCGCTTAACGGCAGTTTGGAAGATTGCCAAGAGGCCCTCCCCAAATCAGATCATCTCAGAGCTTCTGCAGCCGTCCGAAAGCTGCGTGGGTTGTTTGGTTTTTTTTCCCCCCCAAGAAGCAACGGGATTTCCTTATTTGTTTGTTTTCCCTTTGAAGACGTTTCGCTTCTCATCCAAGAAGCTTCTTCAGCTCTGGGGAACGGAAGGCTGGGAAGCGAAATATCCTGTGGGAGCTGAAGAAGCTTCTTGGGTAAGAAGCGAAATGTCCTCAAAGGAAAAAAAAAAGAAAAAAGAAAGAAAGTTTAGTTGCCTCCTGGGGGGTGGGGGTAGGGGGTGGAAAGAGCACCTTTGGGACAACCACAATCTGGAGGATGGAGAATCTCTACAAACTTTTTCTCTTTTCTATAAGTCTAGGACTGCTTCGGTAAGTCTAGGAAGAGAAGGGACAGCTTTCTTCCTCTTTATCTTTCTTTTGCCTCCGTTGTTTGCGGTTGCCTAGATAACGCTCGGAAAAAAAACAAACAAAAGGAGGAGGCTGTGACGGTCTCGTTTTGTGCAACTGCAGACAAAGGACATTTGGTTCCATTACCTAGCACTCCAGCTTTTATCGTGCCGAACGGGAACACGCGTGTGTCTTGTCATCCAGCACCTGACGGGACCTGCCAGCTCGGATGATTGAGCCTTGGGTAGCATCACAGCACACCAGGCAACTCAGGCCAGCGGTCCCGCCTGCCCCTGACAGCTGGAACTCTGTTTGAAGGCAACCCAAAAACAGTCGCTTGTCAACAGCCTCCGTTCTGAACATGACTAAACGCGGCAAGAATTGGCCGCTCTGGTCGATGACCGGACTCTCAACTCTCAAGAATCGGGGTGGGGGAGACTCAGCGCAGCCACCCACCAGGCTCCAGAAAGGAGCTTCACCGTGGAAGGTCTTGTCACTTGATCTGATGGCACTTCTCTAGTTTGTCAACATCGTGTTCTAATTGAGCGACAGCCAGGAGATGGAAACGGTCTCCGTTAGAATCCCCGACAGAGAGGAGAGGGAGAGGGAGAGAAGGAGTCGAGATGAAGGTCACAAAGCTAGCGTGAAGCCAGAGTAGAAGGGGGCTAACAAGCCAGGATGCCTTTTTCTCTGTGGAGGATGTTCAAATTTAGGGGACGCTTGCCACGATTCGCCAAGTCAATAATCCACGGGTCTTTACAGCCAGCAAGATTACAAACTGGTATATCGTCTAGATACACAATTTATGCAGTCTTTACAACGAGAAGAAAACTTTATAAGATTAGTCCAACCCTCTGCTCAGGCAGGGAGCCCTACACCATTTCAGACAAGTGACTGTCCAGTCTTTTCTTCAAAACCTCCCGTGTTGGAGCACCCACGACTTCTGGTGGCAAGTTGTTCCACGGGTTAATTGTTTTAACTGTCAGGAAATTTCTCCTCAGTTCTAAGTTGCTTCTCTCCTTGATTAGTTTCCATCCGTTGCATCTTGTTCTCCCTTCAGGGGCCTTGGAGAATAGGTTGACCCCCTTCTTCCTTGGGGCAGCCCCTCAAATATTGGAACAATGCTACCATGTCCCCCCTACTCCTTCTTTTCATTAAAGTAGCCAAATCCAATTCTTGCAACCGTTCTTCATACGGCTTAGCCTCCAGTCCCTTAATCCTCTTTCTTGCTCTTCTCTGCGCTCTTTCCAGAGTCTCAACATCTTTTTTTACATCGTGGCGACCAAAACTGGATGCAGCCTTCCAGATGTGGCCTTACCGAGGCAGCTTCTCAACTCCAGCTGTTTCCAACCCATCCCAAAAACCTTCCTGAGAGTTAGGGCAGATGCCGAGGAGATCCCTCCCTTTGCAACCATTTTCAACTCTGCAGGCAGGCCTCATTAACGTCCCGCCTCATTTCTACTTCCGACTGTTTTCCAAAGGATGAAGGAGTTTTACGTCTGTGCATGCACTGAAAAGCTGTGAATGTTCCCAGTGACCAGAAGGTAACCTCCTCTCACCTCCTTGGAAGTGACAAAATCGATGGGTGAGGCTTTCTCAACTTGAAGACAGAGCCTGTGAAGGACGATGCAGAAACCGAGCAGTTGAAAATCGCTTTCTTCTAACTCTCTCCTCGAGGTGTGAGCTAGCTGTGACTTACCACCTTTTCCCCACCGTTGCCAGAAAGGTGAGTCTTTGGGTCCACAGATAATCAGTCATAATGGGAGAACCCCACACTTAATTCATAAGAATAGAGCTGATTTGTATAATGCATCCTCTTGTAGTTTTCCTAGCTATTTTTTATTTTTATTTTTTGGGCAGATCCTACACGCATCACATAAGAGGCTTTACTCCTTGGTCCAAATCGGTGCGCTACCCATCAGAGCAAGCAAATGGAAAATATTTCTATTTATCAGATTTATTGTCTGCTCATCTGACCACGGAGTAACTTTGAAAATATTGCAGTCCCCCCAGGTGACAAGAGACTGGGCATCTATTTGCCTGAAATGGCGTAGGGTTTCCTGCCTGAGTAGAGGGTTGGACTGGAAGATCTTCAAGGACCCTTCCGACTCTCTTATTCTGCATTCTGAGCAGGGGGTTGGACTAGAAGACCTCCGAGGTCCTTTCCAAGTCTTATTCTGTTAAAATCACATCGATATATTTTTAAATCCCAAGGTTGATAATCAACATCTTCATGAGTCCATCTGTTCAATGGCTCATCATTAGAATATTGAACACATTTCTAACCATGTGACTGAATTGGTCAAGATGGGATCCCGCCAGCCCTCTTGAATGTCCTTTTCTGGTGCCTTTCTCTTTTTTCAAGAGTTCCTCCTACCTCACAAGATTGTCGCTGGAGAAAATGAGAGAGGGAACGTGCTGGCTTGGGTTCCAGAAGAAGAAAAAGAGGGATACAACTCTAACAAACACATCACCATCCTGTTTTAGAAGTCAAAGTTTGGAGGTTGGTTTGGATTGTCTACCCATCAGGAAAGGCGAAGCTGGCTTATGCATGGATGATTATTTCCCATCACACGCTGGGAACACAGAATAAACTTGCCTTGTTCAACAACTGGACTGTCTGGCTCACAACTTAATCATTTCTGGACCTCTGATATGACACTTGGCTCCTACTGCCCACAAGCAGACCAAATCACACCAAATAAACTTGCTGAAGTAACTGGGAGAGAAAATAGAAACTTTAATCCCATTATACAAGTGAAAGCCAGAATACAGCCTCTGCAAGCTTTAAACCGGATATGAAAAATGATCTCACTCCAAGTGTTGTTTAATTCCTGGAAAGCAATTTGGATTAAAATTCACATGACTTGTTAGCCTGAGTTTTTTGTTTGTTTGTTTAGATCACTCTGACGTTTGAGTTAAGACATATTCAGTTTCATCTTGATTAAGATTAATGAATGAATCTTTAATTAAGTCTACGTTTGGAGCACCAATGGAAAAACACACAAGAATTCTAAATCCACTATCATGGGAATAAACAGTGATTCCTTTAACAACGGTGGCAAGAAAGGACGTAAAATGGAGCCAAATGCAACAACTGTCTTGCTTAGCAACACACACACACACACACACACACACATACACACACACATACATACATACATATATATATGAAAGTGATCATGCTTAGAAGAACCTCTTATTTGTGCCAATTGAAACACCCATGGAGGAAAAATAGAATTTATATTATTCACCCTTGCAAAGTTATTAGAAAGCATCTAGTGATAATTGGAAAGCAAGCAAGAGTCACAGGAAAGTAAGAAAAATTAAAGCGATTCAAAAAAAAAACCGAGGAATGTTTTTCAATTTGATTTTAAGATTTTCTTTTCGGCGTAGGCGAGAATGCTCAGTTCTTTCACATTGCACAAATCAAACTCTTTTCAGCTTAAATGCGGTTACCCAAAAGAGGATGCTACTAAACCGAGATGATTCATTCTTCCCCCATTCCCACGTCCCGAGGCGTGCAGAAATGAGGAACAGACGAAAGAAATCTACAAACTGCAGATAAAGTTCCTCTGTAATGACCAAGCCTCCCCCCACCAACACACACACCTTGTCAGTCAGTCTAGGACAGACAATCCTGGATGCTTTCCAAGTTCAAAAATGTGCAGATCACCAGTCAAGTTTTTTTCAGTCGCGTCTGAAATACCGGCGAATTATTTTTCAACCGTTGAAAAGGTTCCAAAACTAAGCAAGCCTCAACCCATCCTGGCCACCCCCGGTCCCATTATTATTTCTTATCTTTATAAAGCATTTACGCCACGTTTGCATTTCATGAGCAGTCTCAAAAGACAATTGACATTAAAACCAATTAACAGTTTAAGGCCATTAAAGCTTCTGTAACGCAGGACAAACCGGAGGGCTCCGTTTTCTTACTGCACTCTTTCGGGTACAGCATTTCATCTATTTTTAACAATTTCGGCTGTACCCTCCATCCAGCATCGTAGTTATCCACCTACGAGTAGTTAAAGCTTGCACAATTTTGTGCTGCAGTATAAATGTTGAATTTCTTCTGAAAGCCACTTCTTCTTTCTCTTGGGGCATTTCTTCTTTCTCTTTAACTTCAAGAAAAATTTAAAATAGTCACGTGGCGGGGGGGGGGAGGAAGAGAGAGATTTCAGATTCCCCTAAAGCAGGATCCTTATTTTTGTTTTTAATTGCTAGATAACCCTGCTTTAAAACTGGCTTTCTTCGCCTAGGATGAAGTCACTTACGTGTGAGTTGGAGGTCAATTTGCTGAATAACTAAACGCATAAATACATGAATAATTTCGCTCTCCCTGCTCACTTAAAAACAGGGCATTTTCTGATTCAAGGGCTTAGAACATCTGCTTAGTTTTGCTTAAAAAGATCAACCCCTTATTAAAATTAATTCCATCTTTTGAATATTTATCTCCAGTATGCAAACTGATAACAGTTCTCAAGTTACAACCATTCGTTTAGTGATTGTTCCAAGTTACGACGGCACTGAAAAAAGTGACACTTTTTTGAAAAGTTTTTCACACCTATGGCTGTTGCAGCATCCTTGAACTAAGAAGAACTAAGGAGAAAGTTCCTGACAGTGAGAAAAAAATTAACCGGTGGAACAACTTGCCACCAGAAGTTGTGGCAGCTCCAACATTGGAAGTTTTGAAGAAGAGATTGGACAACCATTTGTCTGAAATGGTATAGGATCTCCTCCTTGAGCAGGGGGTTGGACTAGAAGACCTCCAAGGTCCCTTCCAATTCCGATATTCTGTATTCTATACGTGATCAAAGCTCAGACACTTGGCAACTGACTCATACTTATGACGGATGCGGTATCCTGGGGGGGTCATGCGATTCTCTCTTGCGACCTTCTGACAAGCAGAATCAAGGGGGAAGCCAGATTCGCTTAATAACCATGTGACTAACTGAAAAACTGCAGCGATTCACTTAACAACAGCGGGAAGAAAGGTTGTAAAATGGGGCAAAACTGACTTAACAAATGTCTCGCTTAGCAGCATAAATTTTCGGCTCAGTTGTGGTCGTAACTCGAGGACTACCTGTCTACTAGCCATTTCTATAACAACCAACCTACCTAATGAGCAACACTCAAAATCAAAGTTTCAATTTTATTTTATTTTTTTGCACCTCAAGCACAAAGTCCAACAGTGGTTTCCAAGTAAAAGTAATTTTACTAATCCAACTGCACCTGCTTTTTTTCACACAATTTAGCATTAACCGGAAGCGTTGCATGTTCCTTTCCCTTCCACTAATAATTACTATGTTTGGATGAAATTTTGGAAATCCCCAACTGAAGAGCTGGTTGAAACATATGTACAGCCCCCCTAAGAAATTATATTAAACGCAACTACTTTCCCCCATTGGAAAAAAAAATGTTTTTCACGCTCTTGGAAAGTGAATGCATGAAGAATCAAGCCGATCGATGTTTGAAGACTTATCAGCCAAATATTGGAAGTGCAATCAGATACCAGGTTCACATTACCATAGGTGGTGGACATGCCCAAAGGCAAAAAATATTGGACTAAAAATACATACTTGGTTAGAAAAAAAATGATATAGCAACACACAGATTTGAAACCAGAAATACTTTTGTTGGGTCTATTACCAGAACAGTACAATAAAGGGGATACATACTTAATTTTGCATGGAGTAACGGCAACAAGAATTGTGTTTGCACAATGATGAGATCCCTACAGATGAAAGTGTAATTTAAAAAAATACCAGAATGTGCTGGGATGGATAGATGAACACTTAAAATTTTTAAAAAAGGAAGAAACAGAATACTTTTCAACCTGGGACTCGTTTTACCAATGGCTAACTAACAGAAACAGAGCTTAGAAACCAAAAAGACTAAGAAGATAACAAAAATGTTTGCACTGAAAATTTTGAAGAAGATGGATAAACTAATTATATTACTTTGCAGTTAGTATTGATATGTTAATTAAGTCTATTAGTATATGATTACTGTTGTATCTTTACTTAAAATTAACTGTGCCCAGACAACAAGTTGTTCAGAGAGAGATGGAATTTTTTTTTATGTAAGGAAGAAAAAAAAAATCTATCGATAAAACATAAAAGAATCAAGCCGATAGAAATATGAAGCTATTCCTTTATATCTTCATGTCCTTCCCCCAAAGTGTATGCAGAAACTACTTAGCTGCGAGTGGTGCACCATGACAGCTATTAGCTTATCTGACATCTGTACTTCTGTTCTATGAACCAGAAATGGCTATGTTTATTTACATAAAGAAACGGGGCCTCTAGAGAACCGTAGCACTTGGACTGGATAAACGCTGGAATTTTATTATTTGGATGGCTGGGCAGATAAGGCAATTAAACTGGATTGAAATGGAGAAGGACGTCTGGCCGTTTCCGTATGCAGAAAACGTGGGATACAAAGTTCTTGGGCTTTTCAACCCAATGAGAAAAAAGAAACAAACAGATAAAAGTGCACCATCAGCCAAGAACATACGTACACGCAGTCCTTGGATTATGACCACAATTTCTGTTGCTAAGCGAGAAATTTCTATCTGTCTGTTCGTCCATCCGTCTCTCTATTTCTATCTATCATCTCTATCTATCTTTTTCTGCAAGAGAGAGAGAGAGAGAGAGAGAGAGAGAGAGAGAGAGAGAGAGAGAGAGAGAGAG
>JANHFL010076702.1:0-12765 GCA_032468155.1 Oxyrhabdium leporinum
TTTCTTTCTTTCTTTCTTTCTTTCTTTCTTTCTTTCTTTCTTTCTTTCTTTTTTTCTTTCTTTCTTTCTTTCTTTTTCTTTCTTTCTTTCTTTCTGCCTGCCTTCCTTCCTTCCTTCCCTTCCTTTCTTTCTTTCTGCCTTTCTTTCTTTCCTTCTTAAATGTAAGGGGGAAACTAAGCCCGCAGCTTGGTCCTTCTAAACTCATTCAGAACTTCTGGCTCCACTCGGTTGCATTAACTCCTTGCGTAAACATGCCCACGATGGCAGCCTTGTAGTGGGATCCTGACGGAGCTTTTCTCGGAAAGAGGCCCAGGCGAATGCCTGCAGAGGAAGCTCTTAGTGTCATACATTCCTCCAAAGGATCAGAGAAAAGAAAAGAGAAAAAAGAAACACTCCTACGGCAATGGCAGGAAATGGCTACCCTCCCCTGGCTTCTTTCTGACCTGCGCCCTTCAAGCTCCCAGTCTCCGTCCTGGGCCTCCTCTCTACTAGCCATCCTTCAGCAGCCAACCAACCACCACCTGCAGGATTTGCTTTCAACCACAACGACACTCGTGAGCAGCTGGTCGGAGCGTACTGGCCTTAGAATCCTGGAATGCCTCTCTGGCAAATCTTCCCGCAACATTTTTTGTCTTTTCTTTTTCTTAAAAAAAAAGGGGGGGAACAATTTGGGGGCTGCCTTTGGGGGGGAGGAGAAAAAGCAAGGAAAGCTAACTCGCCTGTATCTACAAACTAAGCTGTTTAATGAGAACATTAAATAGGGATAAATTCTTACAATGCTTTCAACAGCTGCACAATAGCAGAGCCGGGATCAGTTCAGGGGGAACAAAAACCCCAACGCAACACGAAGAGACAGAATGGGGCCCACGGAGGCACCCCAGTACCCGTTAAACTGTTTGGCAGACAGCGATGCCACGCACAGCGTCTCTCCTCCCCTTGCAAGGGAGCCTGGCTTGCATCTGGGGAAAGCAGAGCGTGGGAAAAGGCAAGGCCACCTGCCTCTTGCTTTGGCGGTTGGCAGAAGCGCCTGAAAACGGAGAGGCCTGGGGACAAAGGGGCTGCTTTACAACTCGGGCGCTTAATAAATAGTATTATTATCGTAGGAAACCAAGCTTGTACCGTAGGCAAGGAGTCTCTTGGCAAAGCGGCGAGGCAGAAAAGGCCAAAGAAGTGTCTCAGAGCACCCAAGAGTTGGGAATGGGCCTCCCCCCTGAGGGGGGGGAAGAGGGGGGGGGGACGGAAAATCATAGTCTTTACCATATCCATCATCTTCATTGTTCTTATACAGAACTGAAAATCAACCTGAGACTAAGGAATCAATTAGATCAATCTTGCCTCAGCAGAATAATAGAGTTGGAAGGGACCTGGGAGGTCTTCTAGTCCAACCCTTTGCTTCAGCAGGAAGGTCCTATGTCATTTCAGACAAGTGGCTGTCTAGTCTCTTCTTAAAAAACTCCCAGGGAGGAAGCACCCACAACATCTGAAGGCAAAGCTGTTCCGCTGGTTAATTGTCCTCACTGTTAAGAAGTTTCTCCTTAATTCCAGGTTGCTTCTCTCTCCTGGATTAGTTTCCATCCCTTCTTTCTTGTCCTGCCCTCTGGCGCTTTGGAGAATAAGTTGACCCTCCTCTTCTTTGTGGCAGCCCCTCCAATACTGGAACACTGTTATCGTGTCACCCCTAGTCCTTCTTTTCTCTGGATTAGCCATACCCAATTCCTGCAACCGTTCTTCATATGTTTTTTTTTTGTCTCCGGGGCTTTAATCATCTTAGTTGCTCTTCTTCGCACTTTTAGCAAAGTCTCAACAGCCTTTTTTGTAACGTGGTGATCAAAAACTGGATGCAAGGTTCCAGGTGTGGCCTTACTAAGGCTTTCGATTTCTGACTTTGCTTGTCAGAAGGTTGCACAAGGTGGTCATTTGACCCCAGGACACCACAACCATCATATAGATGAACCAGTCGCCAAGGGTCCAGATTTTGATCACGTGATCATGGGAATGTTGCAACAGTCGTAATTGTGAACAACCCTCCTGAGCCACGTTTTTCCAGTGCCTTTGTAATTATGAACGGTCACTAAACGAACCGTTGTAAGTCGAGGACTACCTGTGATTTAAGGCATTTATACTTGGCCTTTTCTCCCAAATATGAGGAGAAACAAAGTATTTTACAGCAAGCAATGAAAGTAAACATCCATGGCCTAGAAAAACAAGATTATTTATTTGGCAAACATAATGACGACTGTCCACCAACAGAGTAAACACAAGAAAGCAGTTCCAGAATCTGCTACACAGAAAGTAATTAAGTGGCATAAATTAAGCCCAGTTCCTTCCACAAAAGCCTCTGCAAATGACTTTTAATTTGTTCATAAAATATCAGCATGCAATCACGAATGACCTTTCAGGGCTGCCTCTAAACATGGAGGGGGCAGAGAGAAGAAACTTCCCTAGGTGGCAATACTCATGTCCAAAAAAAAAAAAATCCAACCCCAAATCATTGGCTATTTAAGTTGACATTTTCCTATTTATGCTGCTAGGAACAGGGACAAACACATCTCGGATGTTTTGCTTCATGAGTTAAAACAGTGATAAAGTCCAGCACTGTGATAAAGTCCAGCACGCTGGGGAAATTGGACAATCACTTCCATTAGAGGCAGGGAATTAGTGTATAACGCATATTCTGTGTCATCCTTGGAAGCCATAATTGCTAGGCCTCTGCGGCTGCCACAGAATAGTATATGGGAATCAAGGAGGGGGGTTCTTTCTCATACACTGAGAGGGGTTAGTAGACAAAACAAAATTCTTTTCAAGTATGTCAAGGCCATTCTAACCAGCACCTGGGAGAGGAGTGACAAGAGGAAAGAGGAAGTTGGCTTCGGAAGAGGATTGGAGAATGTGACCTTTGATGATGATCTGGAGGTGGATCTTTGATTTCTTTTGGGTGTGGAAAAACCTGGGTCTTCAGAGTCAGGTTTTTCCCAGATGTGCCAACATGGTTTTCTTTAATAAATTCTTACTTGGATAACACTTTGTCTGGGTGTCGAATAAATTATTGGAACTTGGATGGAATGCTGACATCCTGCTTTATCAAAAACTGTTCTTTCTTTCAGGGACTCAGGAATTTCATTTAGAGGCTAAGAGGCTATTATACCGCATGACCTTTTTCGGTAAGGTGGGTATCTTGGAATTAAATAATAATGTTTAAAGTGACAAAACCCCAAGGAATTTCAACTCTTGCATAAGTGTCAGGTGCACAAAAGCAACCAGAACACTTTTGAATAATCTCAAGCAGAAGCTTTTTTTGTTGGTTACCTATGTTACAAGAATCTCACCACACTGACTACAATCCTTTGGGAATGGTCAGATAAGGCTTCGGGGATTCTGGGGCCTGCTTTCTGCAGTGCAAAGATTATTTTCCAAAGCAGCTGAAAGCAAGGCAAGAAACAATGGATGGAAACTAACCAACGAGAGGAGAGAAGCAGCCTAGAACTAAGGAGAACATTCCTAACAGTGACAGCAAACAACCAATGGAATAGCTTGCTTTCCGAAGTTGTGAGTGCCCCATCACTGGAAGCTTTCAAAAACAAAAGATTGGACAATCATTTGTATGAAACAGGTACAGGGCAGGGTTCCCAACCTCTGGGCCACAGAAGAAGGGGCAAAATGGAGTTGAAGAGTTAAGGATTCAAGAGAAGGCCGTTGGAAGAAATATCCATTTGGTTCAGTTCCAAGCCAGGAGAAAGACACTGGAAACATGGAGGCTGATTGGAAAGATGGTTTAATGAAGTAGAACCACATGGGTTCTGGGTAGCTGATCACATGGAGTTGAGAGTGAGGGGTATTTATACCCTCTCTTGGGTTTCTCTTTCTTGCACAAGAACATGTATTCTATTGGCTATTGTAGGGGTTATAGCTGGCTCTGTAGGTTGTCCCAGGTTTGGTTGAAGTTTGGAGGGTATGGTGCAACTGAGATGATATAATGAAGGAGCTTGTGTTCTGAAAGGGTTTTGGGCAATTCCTATTATGGCTGGCTAATCCTGCCTTTGTTCAGGCCTTGCTTTGCTTATGAATAGAGCTAGGTATATTTTTATCTCGTAAGTGCTGACATCTGCTGAGGGCTATTAAGAAAGATGGGTCCCAGCCTGTCCCGGCTCCGGACCTAAACCAGGATGAAAAATGCCACGCGCGTGCAAGCTAACTGGCTTTATTTAGCTGGACTCGAGCACACACTGAGCTCTAGCTGCAAAACCGTGACATGCAGAGATGCAAAGTCATTTTTTCCAGGTGGGCCACGCCCCTTCCTCAGCTCCAGCCCTGCCCTGCAATCCGCTGCACATTCCTTGGCCCAGAACAGCTGTTCGTTGCTTGCCGCTCTGAGCTCCAAGCAGCTGCTTGCTTCGCATCGTGATGCCCTCTCCAGCACAGCCGATTGTCGGCCTGCCGATCTTCACATCTCCTCGTGTCACCCCACCTTCCCCTGCACAGCTGATGATCGGATGATCGCCCTGCCAGTCTCTGCACCTTTGCCACCACTGCAGTCATCAGCCCCCCAGCCCCAGCACCAATGGGTTGTTGCTGCTCCCAAGCTTGTGACACCCACCATCAAACTCAAGGCCTGCAGACCAGATCTGGCCCATGGGGTGCTTAAATCCGGCCCACAGGGCCGGTCTGGAAATATCAAGGGACTGACCCTTGATGCCTCTGGAGTCTAAAATGGGCCACGTGCGCTCCCCCCACACTTCGTTTTCACCCTCCATGGCCTCCTGCAGCACTCTGCCAGTCAAAACCGAGCCAAAACCGGGCCGAAAAACAGGCCCAAAATGGGCTGAAAATGGGCCAAAAATGGGCCAAAAACAGTCTGAAAGCAGGCCAAAAATAAACAGTTGAAAAACAGCCTGAAAATGTGCCATGAGATCCATTTTCAGCCAGCAGATTACTGCAGGAGGCCATGGAAGAAAAAAAACGAGGTGCAGGGGAGCCACATGTGGAAACCACCACCACCCCCCATTTTGGCCTGCAGCCCTTGAAGAAATCCAGTTTGACATCCCTGTGCTAATGGAAAACTTAAAACAGCCATTCCCCCTTTTTTTTAAAAAAAAAAGTCAACCCCAAAGCAAATGCAGCAGCTGAGAGGGAAATACAGCTGGCTGTACCACATATGCATTAAATTCACAGCCTGTATGATCAAGCTGCATCATTGTCCCCTCCTGTATTCCCCCACCCCCAGGAAGAAACAAGAAGTAGCCAACACTGCAGCAGCTATAAAAGGACTTGGGGAACTCCAGGGAGTATCAGCTGAACACAGAACTGTTACTTAATACTCTTTATAATGAAAATGTTTGTAATCTTGTCCTTCTTCCTGAAGGGAAGAGGTTAATCCCATCCCTAAATGGGTGATTGATGGGTTTCACTGACCTAATTCTGTCAGTTTCTGTTGTTTATTGACTTTATTCAAGGTGTGTGCTGGCTGCATTCCAGCTGCAACTGTTAAGTGGTTTTTGGCTGTCTCCTCGGAGCTATTAACAGAAGGGAGAGAGAAGAAAAAAACCCCTCTCTTGCACTTTATTTTCAGCCGATTCTCCATACTGCATAAGCGATTAACTAACAGTTGGGGCGAACCAGTGAGAACCAGCTTACTCCCACCACTGAACTGCGCTTATTCACTTAACAACTGTGGCAAGAAAGCTTTCAATTTCCATTCAGTTTCAAATGCTCCCCACTTGGAACACAGAAGATAGAACAATAGAGTTAAAAGGGACTTTGGTGGTCTAGTCCAATCCCCTGCTCAAGCCGGAGACCTATACCATTTCCAATAAATGATTGTCCAGTCCTTTTTCTGAAAGCCTCCAGTGATGGAGCACCCGTAACTTCTGAAGGCAAGTTCTTCCATTGATTGCTCTCATGATTAGGGAATTTCTCCTTATTTTGGGTTGCTTCTCTCCTTGGTTAGTTTCCATCCATTGTTTCTCATCTTGCCTTTTGGTGCTTTGGAGAATAGGTTGACCCTCCTCTTCTTTGTGGCAGCCCCTCAGATATTGGAACACTGCTATCATGTCTCCCCTGGTCCTACTTTTCATTAGACTAGACATACCCAATTCCTGTAGCCGCTTTTCGTATGTTTTAACCTCCAACCCCCTTAATATATTTTTGTTGCACTTCTCTGCACTTTTTCCCAAAGTCTCAACATCTTTTTTATATTGTGGTGACCAGAACTGAATGCAGTATTCCATGTGTGGTCTTAAGTAAGGCAATCTTTGCAATCTGGCCTGATCAAACCTGCTACTTAGCTCTTTTTAATGCGTGATCCATCTTACTATTAGAGTTTTGTTCAGTTTGTTTAGCTCAGGGTTGTTTGCGCTGTGCCAGAATTAGCTCATGCTACTGTATTCAGCAGGTGAGCTGATTTATTTCTGGCTCAAATATTGCAAAAAATATCTCCCCAGTTGTACAAGATTTCCACTTGCCACAAGCGCTGTATGACAGAACTTAGAAGTTGTGCATTGGTTAGAACTCTGTCTTCAACCAACTTCTGCTAATAGACTATTCTGTTCATAGGTCCTTATGTATTGAAAGCTTCACAGGTCCTTCTTCACTGCAATTGGTGTGTTTGCGTGTGTGTGTGTGTGTGTGTTACATAACAAAGTCCACTGCAACTGTTTCATGTGCGTGTATGTGTGTGTAACAGAACACAATCCCTTCCACTATACAATCCAGCCAGAATTATTCTATGAAGGGCATAAACTGGATTGAAAATTATCTGAGCTGCAAACTAATCTAAGCTGCATTAATAGAGGGATAGAATCAAGATTACATGAAGTGTTAATACAACTTTATAATGTCTTGGTAAGGCCACAACTTGGAATATTGCTTCCAGTTTTGGTTGCCAAAATATAAAAAAGATGTTGAGACTCTAGAAAGAGTGCAGAGAAGACCAACCAAGATGATTAGGGGACTGAAGGCTAAAATATATAAAGAACGGCTGCTGGCATTGGGTATGTCTAGTCACTAGTGTAATGAAAAGAAGGACTCGGGGTTATGATAGCAGTGTTCCAATATTTGAGGAGCTGCTACAAAGAAGAGGGGGGGGGGTTCTCCAAAGCATCTGAAGGCAGGACAAGAAGCAACGGATGGAAACTAATCAAGGAGAGAAACAACCTAGAACTAAGGAGAAATTTCCTGACAGAACAATGAATCATTGGAACAACTTGCCTCCAGAAGTTGTGAATGCTCCAACACTGGAAGTTTTTAAGAAGAGACTGGACAATCATCTGACTGAAATGGTATAGGATCTCCCACTTGAGCAGGGGATTGGACTAGAAGATCTCCAAGGTCCCTTCCAATTCTGTTATTCTGTTATCTCTTCTTCAGGGGCTGGGATAGGAGTATTTCTTTAATTTCAACTTCCTCGTGGACCAAAGGCCTCATAATTTATTATCCTCCCCTTTTTCTTCCCTCCATCTACTGTAGCAAATACAATGAGGTTACAGCTCCTGGAAAATGCCTCTCTGCTTTCACCATCACAGTTTGCAATAAATTTTCAAAGCCAGCAAAGGAATGAGAGTGGACAGTCTCAGAAATTCCATTGTTTTAGGGCGAACACCCAGATTTTATTTTCATTTGTTTACTGAAAGCTACCAGGCAAATGCATACACAGCTTCTGGAAATATGAAGGTATCACTTTTTTTAAAACACAGTACAGAGAGTGAGCAACAGGGTTCTTACTGCACCAACTGGAATGGCGCCATGGTGGTGCTGTGGTTAGAATGCAGTACTGCAACCTAACTCTGCCCATAGCCAGGAGTTCGGTCCTGATCTGCTCAAGGTTGATTCAGCCTTCCATCCTCCTGAGGTCGGTAAAATGAGAGCCCAGATTGTTGGGGGAAATAGGCTGACTCTGTAAATCACTTAGAAAGTGCTGTAAAACACTATGAAGCAGTATATAAGTCTAAGTGCTATTGCTAATGTAGCACTGAAGGTTTTTTTCACTCTCCTAGGATTTACTCAAGAGCTAGCTTGTTGAGGTGGTTAAGGCATAAGGCACAAGGCACAAGGAGATTATGAATTCTGATCTAGCCTTGGCATGAAGTCAGCTGGCCAGTTGGAAGAATTAAGGAATTTAAAGAGTGACATGGAAAACCATATGAAAAACACTGGAGCTCTTCATTTACGCTACCCATCTTTTGTGGGAGGGGGTAGAAAACAATCTTTGTATTTCAGAAATCTCTGGTTTACTTTTTCATCACTGTGAAGGGGAATCTCAGTTTGACTGGGCTGAGGAAAATACCCATCTGAGATTTTGCCAGTAATAGTTATTATTTTTATTTTACTTTATTAAACTATAATAAATCATACAACAGTTATACACACACACAGAGAGACAAAATTAAAATAAAATGGAAAATAGTAGGCAGGAGTATTAAGTATGTTTGTCACCTTGAGTTGGCATATACAGGTGGGATAAAAAAGATCTGGTAATTATAATTAATTATATACAGGAAGTAAATGACTTCAAAATCCCTACAGTAAGTTATGTGTGCTGGTTGTTTTGTGTTTGTTTAATCTTAAAGCTTGATGTGGCTTCTAAGGAAAAGATAGAAAGCAAAAACCAATAGTGGGGTTTTTTTAAGAGATCCTGACAACAAAGTTGACAAAGATATAACAATCTGGAAGTATAGAGCAGTTTGATGCCAGGTAGGCAGTGAGCATATCCATTTCTGCTCTTTGACAATTCACTGAAAAATGAACAGCCACATGCTAGACAGAAAGCTGATTCATATTTTTAAAGCCACATAGAAGCCTGAAAAAGATGTAGCTGCTTTAATGAGAAAGGCGCTAACACTCTTTCATTTTCTTGGTAATAGCAATAACAACAGCAGTAGCACTTAGTCTTATATACCGCTTCATAATGCTTTACAGCCCTCTCTAAGCAGTTTACAGAGTCAGCCTATTGCTCCCCCAACAATCCGGGTCCTCATTTTACCAACCTCGGAAGGATGAAAGGCTGAGTCAACCTTGAGCCGGTCAGGATCAAACTCCTGGCAGTGAGCAGAGTTAGCCTGCAATACTGCATTCTAACCACCACAGTAACAGAAATTAGAGCAAAAAACTGCAAACAAATATATATTTAGGCCAATATGTCTTCGAAATTTCTTTTTCCAACCTCAATGAGAAAATGAGAACAATAAGAAGACGAGAAGGATAATAGCAGATTTTATAGTTGGTTTTCTCTTGTTTGAGGAAGTATTCTGTAGAAGTGCTGATGCCAACCCACGTCAATCTACCCACGTCAATCTACTCACCACTATGTGAGTAATATCAGGTTCAAGAAACCAGGAACCAGAAGCTGTTCGATTACAAGTTTATTCCATGCTGCCCCTAAACAAGAATCTGAATTTCTAATGGTCAAAGCAAATTGGCATTAGATAAGAGTCAATGGAATTCAGAGAGGGCTGGACTTAGATCTCTTGTTGGGAAGTAGGGATTCCAGACTGATAACATGCTTGACTCCTTCCTCAGGCTCAGCCTAGTCATCTCTTATATCTAAAAGGAAAATAACTTTCCTAGAAGCTATGAACTGGGTAGGAAATATGGTACTGTTTTTCAGTATGCAGTAGACTCGCTTAGATGTAGCAGATATTTTCATCTGGATATATCTTAGAGTGTTTTAAAGTTTTTTATCTTCTCTTTGGTCACAGTGGTTCTGTTCTGTTGTTACTCCCATATTGTATACAATGCTAAAACTCAAGAAAAATGATAAGCAGTATGCAAATGTTTTAGTACATAAATCACAAGTTCCTGGTCACATTTATCGTGAAAGATTCCTTTTTGTCCTGGATTTCCCTTGCCATCACTCATTCTCTTTCTAAATTGTTGGCTTTTGTTATTCAGAGAACTTACATAAAGTAGTTTTTTAAAGCCAGTCACAGGACTGCTTCATTATTAAACAGTAGACCGGCTTGTGTCCCAGAGTTGTGGACAAAATGGATAACCATTTGTCTGAGGAAGTTTAATGACTCCTGCCTTGAGTAGGGTTTGGATTAGAAGACCTCCAAGGTCCCTTCCAACCTATGATTCTAAGAAAAGCTTTTGGACTTCTGAAACTTTCCTTTCCTTTCCTTTCCTTCCCTTCCCTTCCCTTCCCTTCCCCCTCCCCTTCCCTTTCCCTTTCCCCTTCCCCTTCCTCTTCCCCTTCCTCTCTTTTCTCTCTTTCTTTTCAGATTTAGTAGCTGTTGTTCTGAAAAGTGTCACAGGCATATATGTGAAAAGGACCCACCAAAAATATGGTTCAAAATTTAAAATGATTTGAGAGATCAATGTTTCAGGAGAAAAAAAAACCTAACTTAGTATAGAATTTATGATGGGAACAATATTCTGTCCTTGGATTTTTTATACTTTTAAACATGTCCTGACTGCTCCCTTATTTATTCTATCAACGTTATTAATAATTTACAGTAATCCTCAGTTTAATAACAGTTTGTTTAGTGACTGTTCAAAATTACAACGGCACTGAAAAAAAAGTGACTTATGACTATTTTCACACTTATGACCATCGCAGCATCCTCATGGTCGTGTAATCAAAATTCAGATACTTGACAACTGGTTCATATTTATGACCGCTGCAGTGTCCTGAGGGTCGTGTGACCCCCTTTTGTAAACTTCTGACAAACCAAGTCAATTGGGAAGCCAGATTCACTTAACAACTGGGTTACTAATTTATCAAATGCAGGGATTCACTGTGCAACAAAAGGTCATAAAATGGGCCAAAGCTCACTTAACAACAGAAACTTTGGGCTCAACTGTCATCATAAGTTGAGGCTACCTGTATTAATATTTTTCTAATCCTGCTGGCAGGATGATTTCCTTGACTGCACCCGATAGGTGATTAATGTGGGACCACACTAAGTAAAATGCCTGGTGTGAACTTACAGGCTTCCAAAACATTTCTGGCAACCTGTTGCAACTACTTCAGTCTAGCTGACAGCAAATCTGGCTGTCTTTGAAGGTGATATATGATTTGGTCCTCCATGTGTACCTCTCAAAGTTTAATGGTAACATTGATACTGTACTAGCAAGAACAAAGTTATTTATTTGTTCAGTTATAGGTCATTAAACATAATTGCACAGCTGAAATCTTAGTACGAACAATGACTCCAATACCAGAATGTATAAACCATCATATCGGTCTTGGATGGTGCACAGTGTTAATCTTAAGTACATTCCTTCAATATTTCTGGGATAAACAAAGCAACATTGACAAAGATATCCTGATTTTGATCTTAGTCAGGTCAAAACTGCAAGGGCATTGAAGCCATTAAGCAAGAAGAAAATGTAACTCCTGGGGCTGTATAAATAAAGCATCCCAACATGTAAGAGCCAGGAAAAATACTGTTTTAAATCATAAAAAAAAAGATCCTTTCATAACATGGCTTTCTTTTCGGTGATAAAAATAAAACAGTATCTTCTCATTTTCCTATATTTTGGTTTTAGGTAGACAAAACAGCACTACCCACAGAAAGAGATTAGGGCACTGGATAACTGTAACAACAAAGAGGGGAGAACAGAACAGAACAAAATAACAGAGTTGGAAGAGACTTTGGAGGTCTTCTAGTCCAACCCCTTGCTTAAGCAGGAGATCTGGTATACCGTTTCAGACAAGTGACTGTCCCGTCTCTTCTTAAAAGCCTCCAGTGATGGAGCACCCACAACTTCTGAAGGCAAGCTATTCCACTGGTTAATTGTTCTCACTGTTAGGAACTTTTTCTTTAGTTCTAGGTTGCATCTTTCCATCCATTGTTTCTTGTTTTGCATTCTGGCACCTTGGAGAATAGTTTGACCCTCTCCTCTTTGTGGCAGCCTCTTAATTATCGGAACACTGCTATCATGTCATTCCTGGTCCTTCTCTTCACTAGACTAGCCATGCCCAGTTCCTGAACATATGAAGTCCATAAAAGATGTCCGAATCTGCAAGATGGCAAGGATACTGTTACAATGCAAATCCCATCCCATTTGGGGTATATGATGAGGCACATGCAACACCTCCCCCCATCTTGTTAAATTTTATCTTAATATTTTATTATATTATATTATTAAAGTTCTACATCACCCATCACACCTAAGTGACTCTGGGCGGTTTACAATAGATAATAAAGCCACATAGCACACATAAATAAAAGCTTAGCTTAAAAACAGAGTTACAAACAAGTCACAAGTAAAAATAAATCAGGTTAATTGGATTTTATTTTATAGCAAGACTTACTTAGCCATCATCCTATGTACCATAACCCTGGGACTACAAACAACAGGAAAAGCAAGAAAAGAGTACACCATTGTAAAAACTCTCAGTATCTCCAAACACAGCACATCCCTATATGTCTACAAACGGTTCTTCTGGGCTTCAGTCTCTATCCCAAGATTTGTGGGAAGTGTCAGTTCTTCAGGGCATTCCCAAAGGCAGGGAGGGTGGGGTCCTCCAAGATCTTATGGGGAGAGTGCTCCAAATGGTATCTATGTCCCATCAGATGACAACAAAATGAAATTCAACTGAGAGAAAAGTAAAGTCCTACTTTACTTATGCAAGAAAAAAACAAAAGTACACATATAGACTGGGTGAAACCAGGCTTAAGAGCAGTAACTGTGAGAGGGATCTTGGCGTCTTAGTGGACAACCAGCTAAATATGAGCCAGCAGTGTGCAGGGGCAGCCAAAAAAGCCAATGCAATCCTAAATTGCATTAACAGAGGGATACAATCAAGATCAAGTGAGGTACTAATAC
>JANHFL010076865.1:0-12761 GCA_032468155.1 Oxyrhabdium leporinum
CAGCCCCAGAGAGGGGGATAGCTGAGAAGAAGGGGGGCCGGTCTCAGAATGGGCAGGGCCGAGGACCGCACAGGGCAACACAGACGCAGAGAATCCACCTGCATAGAAAACAGACACAACACAAAGAAATCTCAAACCAACTGTTAGCGTTCCACCCGGGTTCCAATAACTCATTCAGCACTCAGACACAGTTAGATCTAAGTAAGAATTTATTAAAGGCTGACACCAACACCCAAACACAGGGGCAAGATGCTACTTTATTAAACCCAGAGACATTTCCTATGCGGCTTCTAGGAAAGGCATGGGAAGGATCCTAGAAGACATGTGATATGTGTTTTCCTTAACTTGTGTAACAAAATCATAACAATGGTTGGGGAAACCTCTGGGTGTAACACAGCCACTGCTTAATTTTCACGGACTGCATTTCTGGGCAAGAAGGATGCACCGCCCATTCCCATCCGCTTCGGACGGGGGGCATTTGATCCTGATCTCTTCAATCCATTTAATAACAAAGCCTGCCTGTCTCACTGCCTCTTCTACCATCTCCTTCTTCAGGTAAATGTTAGAGAACCTGTGTTGCCCAACTGTATAGTAGTTCGATCCAAGGGTTGAATGAAAGAGAAGGTGCCCCCCTGGTTTCAGGAGGGTACTGATGTTCCTGAAGGCCATTTGGTAGGTGGGGATGTCCTTGCAAGCCCCATCTAAGCAGAGGGTGGAGAGCAGACAATCTGCAGGAGGAAGAACCAGCGGGGCCAAAGGGTTGGGTTGGGTCACATCACATTTCAGGTACCGCTTGACAACTCTTCGGACTTTCTCTTCCTTCTCTGGCCATTTTTCCCTGGGAGGAAAGACAGGAAGAATATGATCTGCTTATCTCCAACCTAGGTCAGCCTAGGATTGCCCTTCTTTTTATGGATGCGGATAGGTCAGCGTTCCCAGGTCTGCTGTCCTTCAAAAACAGGAAGGCTCTTCTTTCTAGAAAATCTCCTTCTTGCTTGGATTCAAACATCAAATGTCTGGAAAGGTTGAGGACAGTTTTCCTCCACCTTGGCAACTCTTAAGATGTATGGGTTTCACCTCCCAGAATTCCCCAGACAACACGAGGAATACCAGTCTTGGGTGTTCCCCATGGAAAGCTACAGACATGTAGCTTCCACGGCAGTCAACAGTCTCTTTGTCCTGGTACCACTACCTCACAGATTGGGGTGGGTGGGTGTATAAATAATGCCAATCAACTAATTATGAGCCATGAATGACTATGTCATCATGAAACATTCATGACTTCTATCCCTGGATCAAAGATCAAGATGGAAATAGGTGAGGGCAGCCTTTGTGTGATGATATCCCCTCTCTGGCATCTTAGGGTTGCTCTGGAAATGTTAAATTTATATATTCAGTTAACTCGCTCCTGAGCAGCACATGGATTCCCACTGCCTTTCTCCAGTAGCAACTGACAGGAGAAGAACCACTGGTGTTAATGGGTGAAAGTAACTGGTGAGTCCACCGGGCAATGTGCCAACTGAAACCAGGAGGAGAACATCAAGGTGTGGAGCATAGGATAGGCTGCAAAGTTTGGTACTCATCTTTCTGAGTCCGATGCAAGAAGAAACAAAGACGGAAGCTAATGGAGGCCTTTGGCTAGAGAGACCCTGCTTAGATACAGGTCCCACCAGGAGAGAAAGTTTGGGAAGGGGAAGCTCAAAGAAGACGTAGACCATTGAGGAGGAGAGGACCCTGAAGGTCCTTCTCAAGCCCTGCAGAAGACTTGAAACAGAGGCAAAGTCTATAACAACTGGCTCTCCACTTCCCATCTGCTCAGAAGAAACTGGGCTTGGTGCCACTTTGCTCTCCTAGCAGAATGGCCACAAAAGCTATTGAAGAACCAGCTAGCCTCGTTTTCTGAAAGAGAGTCCCCTTTGGTTCTTCAGTGTGGACTCTTCTGGTCTGCACGATTATTTTCCTCTTAAGCTCCTGATTGCAAATCTCTCCTGCTGCATTCTCATAAATGGACAGATTAGCCAACGTTGAAAGAAGAGTGCCTAATTTAATTCTTTGGCTGAGCCTAAATTAATCAGGAAGGAAGGACTCACTGGAGAAGAGCCTAATGGTGGGAACAGGTGAGGGCAAAAGAAGAAGAAGAAGAAGAAGAAGGGGATGGCAGAGAACGAGGTGGCTGGATGGAGTCACTGAAGTAGTTGGTGTGAGGTTAAATGGACTCCGGGGGATCGTAGAGGACAGGAAGGCCTGGAGGAACATTGTCCATGGGTTCACGATGGGTGGGACACGACTCCGCGACTAACAACAACAATAACAACCACCACAAATTAATCAGGTTACTAAAATTCTCTCAAAGCAAAGGCTACGTTCTTCCTCTACGTACCTGTCTCCCTCCAGCTCACAGACGTATTTCACGATGGGGGTCCAGTCAAAAGCCCCCGGCTCCTTCTTCAGCCATCGCTGCATCTCCTCCCGGTTCTGGTCAGTGTAATCGGTGGCTATGATCTCCCGGAAGGACTCGCAGGCGGAGAGGAACTGGTGGATGGATGCGCCACTGCCGATGTCGATCAGGGTGTCTCCCTTGATGCCATCTGGAGCCCATCAAGCCAAATCATGAGTTTTTCAAGCTGCTTTGGGTCCTTCGTATCTCCTATTATCCACACTAGGACCTATTTCCCCTACCTAACTTAACTCTGAATTACCAGAAGCCCTTCAAAGAGCAACCTGGAGACCACCTGATAAGCTGGCAACCCCTTATCTTCTTAGCAGTCCCATGAAACTTTCCAACCCATTTGTTTGCCCCCCTCTCAGGAGGAAATAAACACATCTGAAAGAGTTTGAGAAAATGTATGCTTTGCGTTTCGTTTTTGCATCAGTCTGCAGAAAAGGTCAGGTAATGTTTGTGACCATTTTGGCATCTGCCTTTTGTAACCTACGTCCACTTCGTGGCTGTTTGTACCCCGAAGAGGACATCTACGCCATGCAGGTTACAATCTGGAGGATTGTGAAGATGAAAGCCTGACTTTGAGATCTGCCTCTTGGCTCCTCCTGACCATCTCAGATCCATCCCTCACCTTGAAGTTCAAATTGGGAATATCCAGACTTACCTATGGTGAATGCCCTGTGGGCCCCTTTCAGGAAAAAGGTTAGAAGCTTATCCACTCCATCATCACTAAAGTTAACTTTATAGTATGTTTCCAGATAATCTTTGATAACCAGATTCTCGGCATAGAACTCTCCCTCTGTGAAAGGCTCCTCCATCACCCCAGAAACTCTTTGGCCAACTGCTGGTTGATCCTTTCAAGTTCTGAGCTTTATTATATTTTTTTCTTGGTTAGTTCCACCCCCTGATTTCTCTTTTGGATTGGTTTCTGAACAAAGTATTGTGTTGCAAGCGGCAGCGTGATCATTTTGCCCTCCGCCTACCAAGGGACTTGAAGCCAAGACCTGACTTGACCTCTCCCTCTTATGCAATCAGATGCTACCTACCTGTCTCCCTCCAGCTGACAGTCGTATTTCACGATGGGGGTCCAGTCAAAAGCCCCCGGCTCCTTCTTCAGTCATCGCTGCACCTCCTCCCGGTTCTGTCTCATTTTAAACTCTCTGCTCATGCTTCTTTTAGGAATTGCTAGCAGTTCTGGGGCCCTTATTGATGTAATGAATCCCAGCGGGTGCAGAATGAGGATAAGGGCTCTTTGGGCTTGTCCTCCAAAAACAGATTTCCCTGGGAGTTATTTCTGAACCCATAATTTTGATGGTTTCTACAAAGAACCATGACTCTTGGTACCTGAAAATCTTTAGACTAGCCCTCCAATCTCAGGAAACGACGTGGTGGCTTTGGGTTAGCAATAGCATTTAGACATATACCGCTTCACAGTGCCTTACAGCCCTCTCTAAGCAGTTTACAGAATCAGCATCTTGCCCTCAACAATCTGGGTCCTCATTTTACCATGGAAGGATGGAAGGCTGAATCAACCTTGAGCCAGTCGGGATCGAACTGCTGAAGTGCCGGCATCTGGCAGTCAGCAGAAGTAGCCTGCAGTACTGCACTCTAACCACTGCGCCACCACAGAAGCAACCTTTCTGAATAGTGACAGAATGTAGAATGCTTCTGTTCTTCTATCCATTTTGCTGTGAAATTGCTGTTTTTGAGTAGTGGATTGAGTTTTTTAAGGGGCAGGAAATAGATTTCACTTCAAGTATCAAGGACTATTTATCATTTTTTGTTTTATGTTTGCCTTTTTTTCCAACTCATAAAATATCATTCAATTCCCCAAATATCCTTCAAACGAAGCAGGCTCGTCTGAGGGCCCATATCTTCGTATGATGCAGTATGCCATATTCCCGAGAACTGATGAAAAGGACTTCATGTATGAAAGATATCAAAGAATCAGAAGATTTTCTTTAATCAGCCCTTAAATAACTTCGAACAAGACAGAATGGAAATCGGTTTATTTTCACTCCACTTTCAGAAGGCAAAATGAGAACAGCTCCATATTCGTAAAACATTTTGTGACAGCTAGAATTTGACAGATTTTTTAAAAACATCCATGTAGATTCTTTATGGGACTCAGGTAAGCAGACACAAATGGGAATTTAAAATTATGCAGCCAGAAATCTCAACCAAATTCATTTCCACCCTCCTCTGGTGCTACCAGTATCTTTCTTAGTCACGACTTTCTCTGTGTGAGTGTGTTTGTGTTATGTTTGTGTGCCTGCACACTGGTGCTATAGCAGTTTAAATTGACCCCCAGTTTGGTGACTTTACAATACATGGCATTTACATTGTGTTGCAATGCAATCTTCATCATTTCCAGAAAACTGGCAGAAGAATTATGGAAATTGTAGTCTAACATCTGGGAAATTCCTGCCAAGGACAGCTGCAGTTGGAGACAAAATATGGGCTCCTTGGTGCTCTCTGAGCTTGGTTGTTTTCTTGCAGACATTTCATTACCCAACTAGGTAACATCATCAGTGCTAAAAGAGGGTAGAATTTTCACTTCTAGCACTGATGCAATTATGCTTCGTTGAGTCATGAAACATCTGCAACAAAACCACCAAGCACAGAGAGCACCAAGGACCCCATTTCAACCCCGAGTTACAAATATTCTCTTCTATTGGTACAAAATATGCATTTGTGCTTTTCTCAGTGCGGCCCAACTGATGTTGAACATCTTCCAAGGATACTTTTAACTTTTAATTGCTAACGATAATGTTGGCAACTACAAATCTCAATAGCTTCTAGTTGCTTCTTCATCTCAGATGCTGCTCTTCTGAGCTAGGAGTATGCATGCCCCCTTAGAATCGGTTATTGAGGATTGCGATTTGAACCTGATCTCTTCAACCCAATTAACAGCAAAGCCAGCCTCTCTCACGGCCCCTTCCACCACCTGCCTCTCCAAGTAGAGGTTGCAGAACGTATGCCGTCTGACGATGTAGAAGTTTTCCTCAAGGACAGTGGATAAGATGAAATGGCCTCCTGGTTTTACCAGGGAGCTGATGTGCTTCAGGGCAGATTGGTAAGTGGGAATGTCTTTGCAAGCCGTTTCCAAGCACAGAGAAGACATCAAGCAATCTGCGGGAGGAAGAACCACCGGAGCCAAGGGCTTCGGTTTGGTCACGTCGCATTTTAAGACTTGCTTGATGGCTCCTCGGACTTTGGCTTCCTTCTCCGGCCATTTCTCCCTGTGGGAAGACACAGCGTGAGGTCAACGGCCCTTCTCCCCAAACCTTCATTGGGACAACTGGTTCGAGAACAAACACCCGTTATTACGTTAGGTTAATGCGACCTTCCTGAAGGAGGTGCGTCCTTGATGTGTTTGACCATCATTGGTCTGGGGTGAGACATCTGGTCAGTTGACTGCTTTAGGAGCCTTCTGTGGTGTCCCTGGGAGATCCCACTGGCTTATTTTGGGCTTCTCTGGTTTATGTGTGAACTGTACTATTTTATTCAGTATATGTAAAGGCTGCTCTTTCTTCCAGCCTACAAATTATATGAGCCCTTCTAGAAAGCAGGACAAACAAACCAAGAAGTAGTGGGGAAGTTGTTAAGTGAAGGGTAGCTCGATGGCCAATGTGGCTCCTTTCTCCATACCTGTCTCCCTCCAGCTCACAGACGTATTTCACGATGGGGGTCCAGTCAAAAGCCCCCGGCTCCTCCTTCAGCCATCGCTGCATCTCCTCCCGGTTCTGGTCAGCGTAATCGGTGGCTACAATTTCCCGGAAGGACTCGCAGGCGGAGAGGAAGTGGTAGATGGATGCGCCGCTGCCGACGTCGATCAGGGTGTTTCCCTTGATGTCATCTGGAGCACATCGACCCAAATACAGTTTTTCAAGGTGCTTGGGCAACGTTTCCTTGACTAGGTGCCTTTAATGTGGCTAACCTTCTGGCTTGTTCTGCCGAGGGTTGTGTTCTGCTAACGTGCTGGAGCTGAAGGCGCAGTTAGAAACCCCGCCACCGAAGTCTGTGCTCCATTAACTGAAGCGTGATTTGTGGTGGTGATCCTTCATGTCAGGGAAACAAATTCGACTACACCTTTGGAATGAAAATTGCCTTTTTACGGAATAGATACAACCTTCCTTTTTACATTCTTGAACGGGACTCTGGGGGGCAGGGGAGGGTCCACTTCAGTTTCTAAACACCTCTTTCGGTCTATACACGCTATGCATTTTCATGGACACAACCATTTGTATTCCCCTGGCCTGCATTTTTAACCAATAAGTGATTTTTGTAAATGTGCCGTACCACCCATATTTTAACATCTGGAAGATAACCCGAGCAAAATATTTACACACACGTGGCTGTAAAATTTATTTTTGAGCCAGTTCTTTTGCATAGTTCACATATTTTCAAAAAGCACTTTAGTCTTATGTTCTAGTCTGCGCATTAGTCTGAGATCGTCAATTCTGCTTAAAATGGGAGCCAATTTATCTCCACCAACTTCCAGCTGCTAAAAACACTTACCTGAAGCAAATATCCTGTGGAGATTTTTCAGGAAGAATATTAAAAACTCACTCTCTGCGTTATTTCCAGAGCTCATGGTGTAATACGATTCCAAAAAATCTTTTGGAACAAAATGCTTAGCATAGAATTCCTTTCCTGTGAAAGTTGGCTCCATTTTCCCCAGAAATCTTACCCAAAGACTCAACCTTCACTTTTTAGTTTGGCTGGGTTGAAGGTTTTCAAGTGTCTGCTGGATGCCTCCAAATCCTAATGCCCAGAATTCCCCAGTACAAAGTCTGTCCTCTTTACTGTTCCTTCTTCCTCATTCTTTTCAGTCAAAGCCTTTATCACCCTATCTCATTATTTGACCCTTTTCAAAGGGGAGAGGGTGACTGAAAGGCCCAACAGCCGATCAGACGGTTGCAAGGAGGACATTCTTTGGAGAGCAGCTTTTATGGTGAGCCTGAAGGGTTTCTCCCGTGCTGAAGTCCTCCCCTCCCACTCTTGACTGGGTCAAAAATTAACTTGCCTCCAGCATCAAGACTAAGGGCTCTGTCTTGTATTCCATGGTTTTATGTCCACAGAGAAGACACACTAAGTTTAAGAAAGATGCAACTTTCCTGGTGTGTGTGTGTGTTTTGTCCCAAGATTATCTGTGATCAAACAGGTGTGTAGGTTTTTGCAGCAGAGCAAAATTGTGAGGCTTGTTTCAGGAAAGCAGAAGTCATATTCAGATGTGGAACACCACCATTGATTGATGCAAGACAACAGCTCGGTTTTTAATCAGTGTTTGCTGTTGATCATGGGGTACATTTTGTTGCCTAAGTCTACATTATCTAAGCCAGCTTGGTCTAGTGGTGATAGCACCAGTTTAGGAACCAGGAGACAGTGAGTTCTAATCCCACCTTAGGCTCAAAAGCTGGCTGGGGGACTTTAGGCCGATCACCAGGAGAAGGGGAGTTCTAGTCCCACTTTAGGCACGAAAGCCGGCTGGGTGACTTTGGACCAGGCCATCTTTCTCAGTCCAATTCATCTCACAGGGTTGTTGTTGCCAGAAAATAGGAGGAGGAAGGAGTATCATGGTAGATGTGTTTGCTGCCTTGAATTGCTTATAAAGGCAGGACAACAACATTCTAAAATTAATAGCAACTAATAAGTAAATAAGTTCTCTTGGGAGAACCTTTGCCCTTCAAAACCAAGTAGCAATTTGCCAATCTGCAAAAACATTTATGAGCCACACCGATCTGCTTTGTTAGTTTGTAACTCGGTGCAGTTTTCAAACTCAGAAAATGAGTTACTTTGGTGTAAAGGTGGAGGTGCTGGACTAGAAACTTGGTATTCAACTCTGTGTTCTTTGCAGTAGATGTTTTGTTGGTGGCATTTTCAGAGGAGAGCCTAAGCTGTTGTTTTCCACTGAGCTGTCTGAAATTCAGGAATAATCCAATCTGGAACTCAGGGCCCTTGGCCCCTCTGCCCTCCTCCATGGGGCCTCTGAGTCTACAAAAGGCAGAGATGGGGGCTGCCCCCTTCTCAGTTCCCCCTCAAATCTTGACAGATGCAGCCGAGGGACATGGGGCCCTCCAGGGCCTCCCCTTGGGCTGAGAAGGCTCTGGCTTGTGTTTGTCAAATGCAGACCACGTCACAGAACAACCAAGTAGAAATTGTGACATAAAAACACAAGAGGATTGAAGGACTTCTTCCTTTACCCAAATGTAGAATTTCCATCTTAATGGAGTGTATTTTGTGTATTGAATGCAGCCTGAGAGAAACTTTGGCTAATCTTGGTGTCCAAAGTTTTTAAACTCGCTGAAAAGTCAACCCTTCCCATTAATAAATAAATAGAATTGGCCCATTCGTGAAAACCCAGATGAATGCTGAGATTTGCATTGTTTTCTGCATGATTTGTTCATTTTTTCATTCAATGTTCACTAAACATAGATCAAGACAATGCATGCTTGTTTTAGAAAGTGCTTTATTTTAACCCCTTCCATCTTCATTGGGGCGTAACCTCCCAACAGGCCTCTAAGATGGGTTACTATGGCCTTCATGTGACATTTAGGAAGCTAAAACTGTGGTGGAGATGGGCTTGGAGCAAGCGCATTTCAGATCCAAAGAGATGTTATGGCTTTTAGGATACAATAAAGCCACAGGGTTTACACTACTTTGTCCTTGCGGGCAAGAATGACGTACTTTCCGGAGAAATCACAGTCCTCCATATTGGTCTTAAAAACTCTGGGCTCCACGTTGAACTCTACAATGGCAAACCCAGCAGCGCTCAGGCCGTTTTTCAGAATTTCCTCCGTGAAGAGCATGCTGGAGAACTTACGAGAGCCCAACCTGTAGAACGTGCACCCCAAGACCCCACCGAGTATCAAGTGTCCCCCGAGTTTCAGCAGAGAACTGAGATTCTTCAAGGCGGCCTGGAAACTCGTCCGGTCTTTGCAGGCCGACTCCAGGCACTCCGTGGAGAGAAGGCAGTCGGCCTGGGCCAGAGAGATGGGAGCCAGCGGGTTGCTTTGGTGGACATCGCACCTGAGGACCTGCTTGATGCTTCTTCGCAGCTTGGCCTCCTTCTCTGCACACGTCGCCCTGCAGGGACACCGAGAAGCCACTAAACAGGCGGCTCTGGAATGCAACTGAACCAGCTTAGAAGTGGTGATTTGAAGGAGTTCTCCAGCGCAACTGAAGTTGTTGTTGAGAAGGAGAAGGCGTGAAGTCCTTTTGGCTGCTATGTGCAACCTTAGACAGACACCCTCCTCTACCAAAGCAACATTCCTCTCAACAAAGGGACTCAAAAATGTAGAATTTTGAGAGAGAAGCGTGTTAAATATGCATCGGGATTGCGGGTTCCTTGATGCTCTCTCAGTTTGGTTGTTTGCTTGCAGATGTTTCATTATCCAGCTAGGTAACCACTAGTATATAAAACGAGAGCAATCCCCGTTCCCTTCTAACACTGATGATGTTCCCTAGTTGGGTCATGAAACGTCTGCAAGCAAACAACCAAGCTCAGAGAGCACCAGGGACCCCACCCTTCAACCCTGAGCTACAAATACTCTCACCTATTGTTAACATCTAAGCTTCACTAAGCGTAGCGGCTCCACACTCACCTCGGGCTGAATATTCCCTCCCGCCCCCCTCTCTCTCTTTGCCCTCGCTCTATTTTTTTTTACCTGCCTGATCCCTTCCCTCTGGCCGACCTCTGTCCCTTTTGTCACTAATCAGGATGACCTCTCCCTTCCCACGCAGAGAGTTTCAATGTTGCTTGGCTGGCCTTTCTCCATTCCTGCCATTGGCCAATAACGAACTTTCTCTGGGACTTTGACCTGATCAGTTGTAAGATTAAGCCCCTGGGTTGTTTTCTTTTTTTTTTCATGGGCAGATCCTCCCTACCTGTTGCCCTCCAGCTGGCACACATATTGCACCACCGAGGACCAATCGAAAGCGCCCGGCTCCTTCTTCAGCCATTTTGTAATTTCCTGGCAGTTCTGGTCCAGATAATCGGTGGCTACGATGTTCTCGAAGGACCCACAGGCAGGGATCAGCTGATAGATGGTGGGGCCACTGCCAATATCGATCAGGGTGCCACCTTTCAGGACCCCTGGCATAAACGAGAGGAAGATTTGGGAGAGGGAAGAGAAGGGGGGGAAAAAGCCAGGCTTATCTCCTCTAATCTCTTCTGCCCAGGAGAGTCATATGTGGATTTCCTGTTGATGTTGATCTGATGGGATCAAGAAAACTTTTAATTTCCCTAAGCAAAAGAACGACGATTCAACTGTAGCATTTATTTTTTTTAAATCATCCTTGGGAAGACTGAAACCATTTTTACAGCACAAATGTTCAAAGCCCAGAGAATACTTGATAATATTTGGAAGATTCCAGCAGACTTGAAGTTCCACCCTACACTGAAGTCCTCGGTGTCCTTGGGTACAGTTTAACTCCCCCACTTTTTCCTGCTTTGATTTTTTTTTCTGCACATTTATGTGGAATGCTTCCAATGCACTGTAAATTAATTTGCTGGAATCTTATCCCCCTCTCCCCTCCCCATTGTGTTTTAGTAGGTTTTATGTTCACCAATTACAGATGTCTGAACGCAGGGACGTGGCAACGACACATATGAAGTAAATAAAGCATAAGATGTCCACGGGATCATTGAATGAGCAAAACCATAACTTAACGTAGCTTGAAGAAAGCCACCTGTCAAAGGCACAAAAAGATGTTTGAGAATAAATCAGCCAATGATGAAAGCTTCCAAAGACCTTTTTCCTGGAGCTACAGTTTGCCTCTTTTTTTATAAACTTTCTCCTCCTTCAAAGTTGCATCACTGACTGGATCACCTACCTGAAGCAAAGATTTTGCAAAAGCATTTCAAAATAAACTCCAGGAATTCATCTTCTACAGACCCTTTCCCAAAATGAAAATATTCCAGATAAACTTTGGGATCGAATTCCTTCTGGTAAACGTCTCCTCCAGTGAATTCCATCAGGATGTGGTCTCTGGGTTTGCAGCTATCAAATGCAGACTCTCCCTGCCAGAAACCTCCAAATATAACCCAGAAGAGAAGTTTCTGTGCCAGGTGGCCTTGCTCAGCAGTTCTCCTCAGCCTATCAGCGGAAAGTGCAGCTGGACGTTTGAACTGAAAAATTAAACTCCTTCAAAGTACACTTCCCAACAAACAAAAACATTTGCAAAATATTTGGGTGATCTTTCAAAAAAGGTCAGTAAAAACACATCACTAAAAAGGACCATTAATAATGACTAAATTATTATTGTAATAACTGGCTCTAAGATGATGAGAAGTGTCATTTGCAAATTGCAGGCAAATCTTGAAAACCAGCAAATAACGTTCTCCAAATTTTGCAGACTTCACCGAAACTGTTCCAGGAAGATGGTCAGCTAAGACAGGGATTAAAAATGCCTGAAGCAAATATGAAATCAGGACCTAGTGTTTCCAGAACTATGTGTAAAAAAAAGGGAGAAAGTGAGATTTTGCTTTTAACATTTATGTTTCAGTGTGGGATTCATAGCATTTTTCAGGACCTGCCACAAAGTCTCTCTTCACTGCTCACGTCTCACCCCACTGATGGTGGGGCAGGGTAATAGGATGCTACAAATCATGAAGTAGGACATGAACTATTGCAAGACCCCATTCAGAAGTTTAAGAGCAAACAAACCCTTTGGAACCGTTGGCTAAAGAACACAGGTAAATTTTGCAGGGATTCTTCCTACCGAAATCCAGGCTGGGCTTTGGGACTGTTCGAGTCCATTGACTTCCATTTTTCTTTCAGTCTCATGTTTATTAGCACGTAAAAGCACCGTAGGCCATATTTTCAGATTTATATCATTTCATTATTTTTCCTACCTTTTATTATACGAGCTTCCACAAGCTTCCCTTATCCACTGAATTCCACAAGATTTAAACCTGGCTATTTCCTAAAGCAAAGGTATTCTGAGAAGGCCTTCCGGGACTCCATTTGTAAGTCTCCAAAGAGGCAGCCGTGGTTGCACACGAACAGAGACGCAAAGGCAGCGTCCGGATGGAGCCGCTCGCTCGGTGTTGGTGCCGGCCAAATCCCTTGACAAACATTGTGAATATTGTGATGTTGCAATCTTATGAAATCTCAATGCAGCCTTTGTTTTTGTTTCCGTAGAAAGGAATGTTTGTTCCTTCCAAAGGAGTTGCTCTCACGCAAACGGTCAAAACATGAAAATTGAAATTCAAGGGCCTGGCCTGTGGCCACGGGCCATTTCTCTGCTGGGCTGAAGGAACACTTGGGTTGCCTGGAAACTCAAGAGAGAGAGAGAGAGAGAGAGAGAGAGAGAG
>JANHFL010077217.1:0-12746 GCA_032468155.1 Oxyrhabdium leporinum
GATGGATGGATGGATGGATGGATGGATGGATGGATGGATGGATGGATGGATGGATGGATGGATGGATGGATGGATACTGTGGGCATGCTGGCCTACACCCATATACCTACACTGATATAAATACATACACACACACACACACACACACACACATACACACACACATATAAATCTTGAATACATATCAGAAAGAGGAAGCTTGAGAGTTCACAAGGTTGATACTGTATGGAACAAAACTGTGACCAAATCTGGATGTTCTGCTTCGAATACCACAAAGCCTTTTCCCAGAACACGGAAAACAAGTCATGAAGAGGATTAGTGTCCCAGACAATACTGCAGACCCTAGTCAAGCATCACTTAAATGCTATATTCTGGATAGACAGAAGTGAACTGCCAATAATCTTCTCTGCCATCGTCAACGCCACTTTCCTGTCCAAAGCAGAGTATAATGTAATATGACAGGATGCTGTCAATCATCTCTATAAAAAGTGGTAAGGACAGGGGAAGAAAGGTATACTTTTCTCATGTGATGCAGAAAATGCAGGTGCTGCTGTGTCCGCTTCACCAGTGTCTCATTGTTGAGCAACCAAGCCAGCCTACTAATTAGCTGCACACCTAGAAACTTGATGCTGATAACCACTTCCACAGGTGAATCATTAATATTCAGAGGTGTATGGCTGTGCCTGCCTTTCTGACATTGACAACAATCTCTTTAGTTTTTCCAACAAAGCTGTTTTTATTATACCAGTTCACCAAATCCTCTACCTCCTTGTGGTAAGTACCCTCATTGTCATCCTGAATAAGGCCCACTACTGTTGTATCATCCACATACTTCACAATATGGTTGGTGACAAACCTTGCACAACAGTCATGGGTCAACAGGATGAACAACAGCAGACTTAGGACATAGCCCTGAAGAGAACCTGTGCTCAAGAAAATGAAGTTAGAATTATTAGTCCCAACTTGCACATACCAGGACCTATCATTAAGAAAATCAAGAATCCAGTTGCACAAAGGAGCATTAAAGCCTAAAAAGCCCAGTTTGTCTACCAGATGCTGAGAAACGATTGTATTAAATGCTGAAGCCAACAAACAGCATTCACACATGATGAGTAGTTATTTCCTCTAAGTGCGCCAAGCTCAAATGGAGAACAGGAGAAATAGCATCCTTTGTGGAGCGATTTGGTGGGTAAGCAAACTGAAGCAAGTCAAATGCTGGAGGGAGGCTAGATACAATAATGTTGTCAGGTTCAATGTGTGATTATGCTGTTGGAGCATTTTTGCTTCTCAGCTTGCCACAGAACCAGGGAGGAGGGAAGACAAGGTTTGGAATGCCTAAGGTGACAAGAAAAAATTGTCCTGTGGGAACCAAGTTCATCTAACCAGATGGTCGGCAAGGACTTGGACAGGATTCCACAACAATACTTGGACATCTAATTGGACAATGTGACCTGTACTATAAGGAGGGGGAAGGGAAGAAACTATTCTTTAACTAAAACAAACAAACTAAAATTTGGGGTCCTGAGCCCTAGCAATCTGTCCAGTCAACTTCGGAAGAGCTGTAAAGACTCAGGGAAGATCACAGAGATGGAGCGCAAAGGAGAGCCAGTGGCAAAGGAAGCCCCAGGAGCAGCCCAGGCAGATTTCAGAACCCAGGTGATGGCAACCCAACAGAAAGCCTAAGCGGAGAAAGTTGAGCAACAGGCAGTGCAACTGGGGAACTCTATGGTCATCGTTCTGAGTAATGAACCCAGGGACTCTGACACTTTGTGCAGGTTCAAGTAACCCTTTATTGAGTACATCACCTAGGCACTTAGAAGGATGAAGCTAGCTCTAAATAGTCCCCATACTCAGGGATAGTTAAAAGAATAGGATTTTCCCCACCCCACCCTGTGTCTTTTAGGTCACATGGGCCAATCATGCCAGCCACAAATTCCCGCTCAGCTCCAACAGATGTCCATTGACATGGCCTTGGTTCACATGCCGGCTTCTAGATGTTTTGACTAGCGGCTGAGACATCACATTCCTAAGCTCCCCCATCCCTCCCCCTATGAATGGCAACCAAGAAATGAAAGAGGAGTAAGCATGAGAAAGAATGGCTTCAGCTGAAGTCATTTTGCAGGTTGACATCTATCAGGTGGAGGAAGAATTCTGGCAGAGGAGGGCACCAAAGGCAGCTAAAGCCAAGTTCCCATTGATTTCCCCTAGAATGTCATTCACTCAAGTACCGAGATGGAGAGTGAAGAGGGCAACGGAATGGGAAGAATCAGACTAATGGAGATACCTGACAGCCTGCCGCAGCCCCTCAGTGGAGCAGCTGAGGGAAAAGTTCCTCAGCCTGGAGGTGTGTGGAGCAGAACAGGGACAGAAGATGGAGCTGCTTGCTGAAGTGATGGCCTTGCCAGCCTCGCCACCCCCACCGCATCTAGGACCAATTTTGGTGGCAGCTGTTAGCTAGTTCCCGGTGAGGGGCCCTGCCTCTGACAGATTCTGGCCGAGGACGAGCAACCGTGAGACCATGCCAAGCCTCCAGCCCACTTGCAGTGGCTAGCGCCCATCACTGGCCCTACCCTCCCAGACATGCCTGGATGCCAGGACACTGGGGTGCTCCCTGCCTCATGGATCCTTCAACAATGAAGGCTACATTTGATGGAAGCTAGTGTCCAGTGCTGGTCCTATCCTCCCAGACATGGCTGCATGCCAGGACATTGGGGTGCTCCCCTACCCTGTGAATCCTCCAGCAATGAAGGCTACATTTGAAAGAAGCCCGGAAAAATTAACTCTCTTCCTAAACCAGGTGTGGGCACACCGAGATTAATATGCCCTGGCCTACCCCAATGAAATGACAATGGTAAACACCATTGATGCTAGCCTTGAGGGAGAAGCAGCAGATTGGGTGATGGAGCCCCACGATAAAGGGGCACCAGAATTAGGGAATACTGATGCTTTTCTGGAGGAGCTCAGAGCCAGATTTGAGGATGACACCCAATTCCTGTGGGCCAAGTCGGAGATGTGAACCATCAGACAAGGGAACCGACCAGTAACAGAGTACATTCTTGAGTTCCAGAGAATCATGGGGAAACTGAGGCACTGGCTGGAGCAACTGGTCTGCCATTTTAGAGATGGCTTGAATTGGGAGCTGTACCACACTTGCTTGCCCCAGGAATACCCAACCGGATCTGTGACTGGTATCAATTGGAAACAGTGGTGGTTCTCAATATAAAGAAATACAAGAGGCAGGGGGGGGGGGGGGAAAATGGCAAAAAGAAAAAGAAAAGCCAAGAGCAATGCCCATTGGGAAGGAGACCACCAACTGTATTAACATCAGTCCTCACGGAGGCCCGGAGGCATGAATCTGGCTTCTTTCCAATGTGGCCAAGAAGGCCACGAGTGGTGGTGTGCCCGGCAGCAGACTTCAAGGTGGCTTCGAGGGCCCCAGTGCAGAAGAAACTCCAAAAGAAGGGATTGCATGTGGTATGCCAGGTCGTGGAGGTCTCTTTCCCTAGCAGTGAAGGGGAGGGAACTCCAACCAAGGAAGAGCAGCAGCTTAACCTCAATGAGAGCGATGACAAAGGGGAGGACGATCCGATGGTAAGTGGAACTATCAGTCCCTTGTCAGTCCCTGTGAGAATTGTAATACCCAAATTGGGAGCCCAGGGAGTGGTGAAAGCACTCATAGACTCAGGGTGCACCTGATGCTTAATCGGCTCGCAGGTGGTGCAGAACCTTGGGTTACAAGTGAGAAGGCTGTGCGACCCTATGAAGTTCAAGCAAGTGGATGGCTCATTGATGGGGGGGGGTCCCTGGCCACATACCTCACAGAACCGGTGCACCTGGAAATAGGAGACCACAAAGAGACTATCTGATTCATGGTGGCAGCAAAAATGATGGAGGCTATGATATTAGGGTTGTCCTCGTTAATCAAATGGAACTCCATTGTATGCTGGCACACAAGGGCAAGACATGTGGTGATTGAGAGGAAAGAATCTCATCACAGCAAGGAGAAACCATGGTGTGCCAAAACGGCAGAAAAATAGAGAGGGGAAACATTTGAAGGCCACACCTAAGCAGCCACCAGGGATGCCACCCATCTCCAAAAACTACAAAGATTTGATGGAGGCATTCAGTGAGAAGGAGTGTGACATTCTACCCCTCCCCCCACTGCCCCACAGATTTTGCCATTGAGATCCTGCCAGGGGCAAGACTCCCTAAACCTAAAATGTACTTGATGACGCAAAAAGAGATGGAGGAATTGAGGAAATACATTGACAAAAGCATGGCCCAGGGTTTTATCCAAGCAGCTAAGTCCTGGGTGGCAGCCCTGGTGCTGTTCAAAGAGAAGAAAAATTGGTCGTTGGGATTATGCATTGATTTTAGGGGAATAAACAGAATGCGCATAGAAAATATGTACTCCCTCTCCTTCATGAAAGACATGCTGGGCCATCTGGCAAAGGGGGAGGTGTTTACAAAATTGGCCCTGAGAGAGGCATACTATCAAATAAAAATCAAGGAAGGTGATGAATGGAAAACAGCCTTCAACTGCCCGATAGGAAGCTTTCACTTCAAAGTGATGCCCTTTGGACTCCAGGGAGCCCCAGTTGTATTCATGCAATTAATCAATGAGGTGCTGCATGAACACTTGATCAAGGGGGGGGGGGTCCTAGTTTACCTTGATGACATCCTCATCTATTCAGAAATGATGGAGGAACACATAAAATTAGTGAATTTAGTGGTCCTGCAGAAATTAGTGGTCTTGCAGAAGCTCTTAAAAGCTAACCTGTATACCAAACCATCTAAATGAGAGTTCCACAAAACCAGATTAGACTACCTGGGTTATCTGGTGTCATGTGATGGAATAGAGCTGGACCTGGGGAAAGTGAAAGCCATCCTAGAGTGGCAAGCCCCATGAACTCTCAAGCAGTTACAAAGCTTTTCGGGATTCAAAACTTTTACTGGCAATTCATCCCCCCTTTCGCAAAGATCACCCTCCAATGACAGCTATTGAAAATGGAAGGAGGGGGAGTGAAACTACACCCAGGTCAACTGCTGAACTGGACAATGGAGTGCCAGACAACATTCAAGAAACGTAAGAGACTTTTTACCACAGATCCAATCCTAAAGCACCCTAACCCTGAGGAGTCATTTGTGATCCAGGCTGACACCAGCAATGTGGCAGTAGGAGTAGTGCTCCTTCAGAGAAACAAAGAAGGGAAATTGCAGCCGTGCACTTACACCTCACGAAAACTGAATGAGACTGAAAGGCATTGAGCCATATGGGAGAAAGACATTTATGGTGAGGTGGACTTTGCTAACATGAAGGCAATTCTTGGAAGGAAGTAAAATTCCTTTTGAGGTGTAAACTGACCATAAAAACTTAGAGATGCTGAGAACCCCCCAAAAGCTCTCACCCAAGCAAGTCCAATGGGCACAATACTTCAATTGATTTGATTTCGAGCTGAAGTACTTCCAATGGGGTAAGAACTTCCTAGCTGATGCCCTGTCCCACCTGCTGCAGTAGAAAAGCAATTCAGAGGACGTAGTTAACACCATCATCCCTATGAAGCAGCAAGCAGCACAAGCAACTATAAGACAGCAGGCAGGAAAGAAGTTGTCAGATTCAGCAATGCATTAACGCAGCAAATGAAGAGAGAGTTACAAACTGATGCCTGGTTTGGAGCCCATGGGGGAGAGCTAACCTTGAGGCAGGGGTTGGCCTGGAAAGGAGATAAGTTATACATCCCTAGCAGACTGCAAGTACAGGTTTTACAGCACAGCCATGATGCCAAGCAGGCTGGCCACTTCAGATTTCTAAAGACTTTACATTTAGCCAATTGACAGTTTTGGTGGCCAAGCATGAAGAAGGACATAGAGAGTTATAAAGAGTTGTGCAGTGTGTGCGGCTATGGAAGAGTCCAGGGCTGATGCAACAAATGGTGGAACTGAACTGACATGAAACAGCCATGGATTTTATAGTTGAACTCCCAGAGAGTGGGGAAAATACCATAATTTGGATGGTGATTGATTTGCTTTCCAAGCAAGCTCATTTCATGGCTTGCTCGAGCCTCCCATCAGCCCACAGATTGGCTAAAATGTTCCTGCTGCATATTAGGGGGTGGGGGTGGGTAGGTGGGTTTCACTGAAATCAGAAAGACACTTGGGAGCTTCAGAGAATAAATACGTATTTGCTATCATGGAATATCAGCAGTCACATCCTTTTTACCATTCTGATCATTTTAATGTCACTTTGTCCAGCTAATTGAAACTAAAAATAACAGAATAACAGAGTTGGAAGGTAGCTTGGAGGTCTTCTAGACCAACCCTCTGCTCAAGCAGGAAACCCTATACCATTTCAGAGAAATGACTGTCCAATCTCTTCTTAAAAAGCTCAGGTCTTAATGTCAACTCAAACCTTGAAAATCACCAATTCAGGATGGCGGATAAATCAAAACAGGGGAAACTTAACCTCAATAAGACAATTTTGGTTGGACATTTCAATATTTCTGTTAAAGGATTTGAATCTGATTTCTTCAATGCATCTCCTATTCCAAAGAGGGGGGGCGGAGTGGTAATGGTTTCACATTAAATGTAATATTATTTAAGATGTGTGGACTACAACTCTCCGAATTTCCCTGCCAGCAGGTATGTGCATTTCAATTCTGGGAGTTGAAGTCCACATATCTTAAAGTCACTAAGATTGATAAACATTTTGTATAGATTATCAAAGGCTGATAATCAGAGACTATCTGTGATTCTAAAGAAATCTTGAGCATCGATTGCTAGATTCTTAGATTATTTATAATAATGGACTTTGTACTCATGGTGGAAAAAAATGAAACTCTGATTTTGGGATTTACTGATTAGTTTGTTTTGTTGTTATAGAAAACAAACAAAGTTTATACTAGTATGGAAAAGTAAAAAGTTGAGGTTCGATGTTAATGCCTTATTCTACTGCAACAGAGGGAGCCAGAAGTCAATGCCTTTTTTTTCTTTTTCCTCTCTTTCACACTTCTCTCTTCCCCTTCCCTCTGTGTCCTACTATTTGCTTTTGTATTTTATACTATAAACTAATAAAAAGATTAAAAAATAATGATTAAGACATTCTAAAACCAATTTTATGCAGAACACACACACACACACACACACACACACCAGTACAACCAAAGTAAGTACAGGGTCTTTGCTGTTCACTTTTTTAAAAAGCAGAAGTTTGCACAAACCTTGTTATATTTAACTATAAGGGCAAAGTTATTTTACAAATTTAACATCTTATTGACAATGAACTGTCTGCATTTTATCTGATATTTTCCTTCCAGGGAATTAATGTCAGCACTTAATGCAGGGCAGAAAGCAGATGAAAAAAACATCTGTTTCTGGTAATCCCTAATGTCCTTTGAAGTTGGGAAAATATATGATTTAACCAGTGGTGGGATTGAAATAATTTAACAACCAGTTCTTCCTAATGACTGGCTGGGTGGGCATGGCTGAGTGGGTCATGTGACTCAGCCAACTTTACATCACTCGCGTGGGTGTTGCCTGTATGGGCCAGGCAGGGTTGGGGAGGGAATCCAGGGGTCTCTGGTGGTTGGGGCAGGAGGGAAGAAAGAAAAATCCAACCTGCGTGTTTGTGTGTGTGTGTGTGTGAGAGAGAGAGAGAGAGAGAGAAAACACCACTGCCAGCCCTGATATAACTCTCCGAGATTGGATCGGATCTCTCTCTCACACGCACACACACACACCATCCTTTTTTGGGAATCGCAGCACAGAGGCATATCCCAGGATTGCAAGGCTGAAGCTTTCGGATGGTGTATTTTGGGGACATGAGTGTCTTGCTGTCCCAAGTAAAGAACGATCGGTAGGAAAATGGGAGGGGATTTTCCTGCGCAATCCTGCGCAGGGAAGGAGGGACAGTTCCAAGTATTGGGCAATTTCAGCACAAAACCTTCCAGCTTCTGCTAAAATCCTGAAGATGAAGAGGAATGTCCCCTTCCTCTTCACTACAATGTCTTCACTACAAGATCGAAGTTTCGGAATGGCCCTGGCAGAGCCTGGACCTGAATCCGAGTGGAAACCTGGGGAGGAGACCGGAAGAAGGCTGTGTACAGGAGCCCCATCTGACAATTTTGGAGCCCTTTTGCAAGGAAGAGTGAGCAAAGATTTCTAAGGCAAGATGTGCCATGCAGATAGGTTCTAACGCCAAAAGACTGGATGCTCTCATAAAATCAAAAGGTGTTTTAACAAAGGATTTGTTTAAAGGTGGCATCTTTATGCAGCCTCATTACTGTAAGTTTTGTATTCTCATTTTTCCTCCTAAAAGATTTTCAATTGAGTTGTATAGCTTACACGTTATATTAAAGGTTGGGGAAAAAATGAAGAGATTTATCTTGGCCTGATTTGTCTTACATGTCTTCTCATCAATGACCAGATTGCCTTGCAATCTGAAACTCCATTGCTAATGTTCATTTTATATATATTTTTATACAATGGACAGTCCCACTGTCAATGTAGACTTACATCGCAGTCTTGTTCCTTGCGCTCCTCAGTGATCCTCCCTGTGATGTTGCTGGAGTCTGGAAAGGTCAAAATACATAACAGGTGAGAAATATGCTTATATAACAGCTCACTCACCCTCCACTATCCCGCCACTCACACTGGGCTTCTGTGCATCTTTTAACAGATTAACAGAGTTGGAAGGGACCTTGTAGGTCATCTAGTCCAACCTCCTCACCTAAGCTGGAGACCCAACACCATTTCTGACAAATGGCAGTCCAGTCTCTTCTTGAAAGCTTTCAATGATGAAGCTCCCACAACTTCTGAAGGCAATTTCTGTTCCATGCGTTGATGGTTCTCACTCTCAGAAAAGTTCTCCTTATTTCTAGGTTGAATCTCTCCTTGTTCAGGTTCCATCCATTATTCCTAGTCTGGCCTTCAGGTGCCTTGGAAAACAGCTTGACCTCCTCCTTTCTATGGTAGCCCCTCAAACATTGGAATATTGCTATCCTGTCTCCCCTGGTCCTTTTCTTCACTAGACTAGCCAAGCCCAGTTCCTGTAACCCTTCATTGTATGTTTTAGCCTCCAGTCCCCTCATGATCTTGGTTGCTCTTCTAAGAATATGTGTGAGAGGCAGGATCCATCTGCTCTTCACACATCTTGCAAGAAGCATTGCTAGCAGAGCATATATCCACCAAAAGTGGAACATATTTCCTTTCTAAAATTTAACCAGTCATGCATGAAACCCCTTTGTCTTACTTAGAAATGGACCCTCAAAACACCCCTCAGAAGATTCAGATTGCTTACCTGAGGGGGCCATTTGGTGGTGGATCACTGAGGGAGATGCCCTTGCTGGATCGGGGGCAACTCAGTGACACATGAAGTATGGTGCTGAAAAGCAATTGAGATCATAAGGAAGTTGGGCATGAGCACAGGGATGGAGTTCTGGGATTTACTAAATCACTACTTAAAGAGTTTCTCTACAGGTTCCATAGAAGCAGACATTGATAATGTTTCTGCCAGTCCTCAGCAGAGATTGGTATCTCAAATGCAAATCTGCGATCCTTTAGGACTCCTGCTACAGAGTGCCAGAATATTACTGATTTATGGCTTTGGGCAGCCAGTTCTAGTTCTAACCAGATTGAAACAGCAAAACCCTTTTCCTTTAATTTTATGAGTTCTTCATATTCTCTTCTTATAGGCAGCACCTCAGCTTGTATATGAGCGATAGGACTCCTCTGAGCGAGTCTCATGGCTACATTCAACTTCTCTTTCAATGACCGGCATTCAAAATCAAACCAGTGAGATCTACCTGCTTGAAAACTTTTAGCAGGGGATATGGTTATTAGATGTTTCTTCAACATCTCACAAAGATTAAGGAATGCTTTGGAGACTGACAGCCAGTCGGTAGTAGATGACTGGATTGTTCTGGCCCAGTTAATGGCATTCTCCATGTGAAGACTGTCTACCACTGGCCCTGCATCAACTTCAGCCCAAATCCACCTCCTATCTTGGGTCACCACCAAGTTTCTTGTGAGCCATCTCTCGGCCGCACCATATGGTCTTACATCTGAATGACCTGCAATGTCATGCTCACAATGGTCACTTTCCTCACCTAAATGACCTCTGAGGTCAACTTTATCTCTTGGTACACAGAAGAGATCCAGCAGGCTACTTGAGTGGGCTGAGTGGTATGTGTAAGGATATATGTAATTATTATCCTTACCTCCTAAAATTTGAAGATTATCTTTAAAAATTAGAGAGACTAAAAGCCGATCGGCAGCATTACACTTGTTATCCTTAGAAAACCATTGAGGATGATTATCAAGGAATTCCCTTGGGAATCCTTTCATTTGAGCAAACTCATGCAAAGATGGGCCTAATTTAGCATTAAAATCTCCAAGCAATATAATTGTGGCTTGAGGGTACAGTATGGATATATCATCTAATATGACTTCTGAACATGTCCAATAGTCAGGGTTATAATACAGGGATGTATTTGGAGGGATATATACATTTACCAATATTAATTCAAACTCCTCTAAATTTCACAACTAGAAAATACAAAAACTTATCTTCATTATATAGTTACTCCCCCTGCCATTTCAATTCTTGCTTAATAAAAATACATAGCCCACCAGACAGTTGTCCCATATTCTTTGATTTTTGGGTGGGGGGAAGTTCATCCTTGAAAGTCCCGCAGTTGTACTAATTTGTCCTCTTCAATTAGCCAGGTTTCCTGGATGGCTATTGCATCAAATTTAGATAAGCAACTCTTTAGTTCACTGCCAACGGCTTCTTTTCAGCCAGCTATATTCCAAGTCATAATTTCTATAGGATTCCCATGAGCAAGATATTCTGACTGGGTTGGTTGACTGGGGAATAATGATACCGAATATCAACTTGTTTTTGGAGCTGGATCGATACTATGCTTCCTGTATAAACACAATTCTTATAAAGTCCAGAATTCCTCCTCATAAGTTGTAGTTGCTGTTATTGCTCTGGATTGTTAGTATTCCCCTGATCTTGATCTGAGATTGGCCTTTCTGCTGATGAACGAAGGCTCTGACTCTGACCCTCCTTCTCTTTATCTAATGGTTCTCCTGGTTGGTTAATTTGGACTTATACTGTTATATCCTGCTGAGTATCCTTTTCCTTTCCTTTTTGCTTTGGGCTGACATGCCTTCTCTTTTTATTTGTTGGGGATTTGATGCTTTCAGAAGCCGAGCCCAAAGGAGCAGCAAGAAGGAAGCAGAGTGTTCAGGCTTCCTGTTGCATTAGTTACCACTTTCAGCATTGAACTAATTGTTCTGATTTTCTTTTGATCAGCTGTTGGTCTCCTGGGCAAAGGGTGGCAAACTGATGAATTAATTCTTCCTCATCATCCATAAACTGTAACTGTCCATTAAGTGGATCTTTTTTATTATCCTTATCTTGTTCTATCCTTGTTAATAGAGGGGTTTTTTGCTTAATATTTAATATTTTGGAATTTTCAGAGCTGAAGTTATGAAATGAATCATCCATTTTTTAAAAAAGTTGAACAATGCTTAACAAATAATATAAACCTTCTGGTATATAAGCATATAAATAACACCCATGATGGCTAGGGAGTCGAGATGTAGTAAAAAGTAAATAAAAAGGTGGAGATTGCACACATATTTACCATATATCTAAAATACTACGGTACCATATTGTGGTCTATTGCTATTGAAATAAACTATAAAATCCACCCAAATTTCATACAGTTGTGTCTCTCTTCTGGATTTTGCAATGTAGCATTTGAAGAAGCCTTATTAATCCACTTCTTCGTTTATTATTCAGGGTTGAATAATTGCTATTGTACTATTCTACCTGCTAAAGTGAAGGATTAGATTTAGATTAACAGAGTTGGAAGGGACCTTGTAGGTCATCTAGTCCAACCCCCCACCCCCACTGAAGTAGGAAACTCTACACCATTTCTGAATTATAATGTCTCTTCTTTTTAATTTTATCCTACCTCTATTTGAGGTCTTGATTTTCATTCCTTTGAGAAAATTCCCTGCCATCATCAAACAGGAATGCTCCTGGGCTCTTTCCAATGGTGCCTTCAGCACTCAGCACTCAGAATTAGCCCCCTTGGATGACCTAGGGCAGTCCAGCCCACAGTCAGCCCAGGTCACATTTTATGACATGGGCTATGATGTCATAATCTTTGATCCAGCTGTGGAGAAATGCCACGGGAACTTCTTCGGCAGCTGTGGACCTTACAGTAGGAAGGGGTTGCAAGCCAAAAGAAAGATCCTGGGAGGTTTCAGACAAAGTCTGTGGAATAAAAATAAAAAATGTGGGGTGTGAAAGATGTAGGGAAGGCCCTGCAATCTCCCATGAGAACTGAGCACTCAGAATGTTCTCCAAGGGCTAAATGACTTGGGGAGGGGGGAGGAGAGAAGGGGGGAGTTGGTAGGAGGGAGAGAGGGAGGGAGGGAAGGAAGGAGAGAGTGAAGGAAGGAGACAGGGAGGAGAAAACAAAGGGAAGGGAAGGGAGGCTTAACTGGCTTCCTATCTGAGAACCATGAAGACTGAAGTAGTTTGTTGCAGGCACTAGAATATCTCTCAGTCCAAGGTTAAAGAGATCAAGTGGATCACTCAGATCCCTCTCAATCCACCATCTCCCTTCCTTCTGCTTTCTGTCCTGGATACCTTCGCCCACTCATAAAACTGACTGGCTTCCCTTAATTTCCTTGGGGATTTATTTTGTTTTACATTGGAGGCAGACGGG
>JANHFL010077773.1:0-12724 GCA_032468155.1 Oxyrhabdium leporinum
TAGTGGGATTTGAACCGCTAGATTGAATCAGCAGAAGTGGCCTGCAGTTCAACACTCTAACCACTGCGCCACCTATGGAAATAATGGGGAACCTTTGGTTCTACTAAGGCTGCTTCCTCTTATTTAGGATAGAGGAAAGGCCATTTAGCTGAGAACTCTACCTTGAGATACTTAAACCTCAATTAGCAGCATCTAAAGGTTTTCCTTCCAGAATAGGAAGCTCAATGCCACAAGCAAATGTATGTTCTCCTTTTCCTTCTCCCTCCCTCTTCCCTCTCTCCTCTCTCCATTCAAGAATTCTCAACTATTTTGATTTCTTTCTTTCTGGAAGCCATGGTCTAGTACAGTTCTCATGACCTGCAAACTTTTTGCATGATCAAATCGTATGTATGTACATGCATGTATGAATTATGTTACTCCTTTTCAGGAAAGACTAACTACACATGGAACCTTCAACGAATGAAGCATCTTGAAGTGACAGTGTTACCTTCAGTTAAAGGTCTTGAAACATAATTCTATATTTTCTTAAAGTTAACAAAAACCAATGAACCACTACTATCACTACAGATACAGTTTTATTAAAATAGTACAAAATAAGGCATAACATACTCAGGTGATATTATGAGTTTGCACATTTGCAGATGCTAACTGATCATTTGATTCTCTCATCCTTCAATTTGCTGTAATCCTATTTGGTGCAGATTTTCACTCGAGTACAAATATTGGATTTTGAAGAAATGTTTTCCTTAGTACCACAGAATAGAACAGATGCCAAAGTCTTGATTGCAAATTAGCTTACAAATCTATCTTCCAAGTGGAGAATAATGTTCAAGATTGCATATAATAAGAGGAAGAAGTGAGCATTTACCATTTATACGTGAAAGTGCCTCCAAACAACATGGTAGCAGAGGAGTGGGCTATATTTCTTCAGTTACTAATGGTGAACCCTTGTGTCTTTTTCCTAGGCACTGTTTATATACATGCCATCCTTCTCAGTTTTCTGACTTTCTTCTCCTTCTATCTGGGTGCGCTAGTGGTTGGATTTGTGCAGTACATCAGGTACATAGAACATTTAGCACTGTTTAATAAAGCATGTTTCCATTTACTAAAGTGTTTTAGTATGATGGTATAACATATGATCAAGGCACAACACCTGCTTTGGACTATGAAAAATTACAATAGACTAATTAAGAAACTCTTGTACTGTATGTAGATGAAAGGTTGTGATGACATTAGCACAATAATAATATCATTAATGTGACTGCTTTTATAATACAGTATAGAGTCAAAATGGGTTTTCTAATGGTCCTTCTTCCATATCTACAAGCATTCAAATTGCTTGCTTAATGTCTGTCACAGAAATAATAAACTGCTTGTCTGGACCATATGTGGTACATCTTTGGATGTTAATTTCCTTCCAACAACATGGTTCACCACAGTATTAATCTCTAGCCAAAAAGGAACTATACCGTTAGACATAAAAGCACATTCAGTAATATCCCTTCATATTTATTGCATCTCCAGCATAGAAAAAGGGACAGCTAACAAGAAGAGTTCAATATGTCCCAAAGATTCAATTTGATTGAGTTTTTAAATCGTAAAATATTTAATTTTGCATTTCTTAAAGCTTTGGTTTTCTTATATACATATGCCAATTCTGTACTCCATACTACTAATATACTATTTAAATTTATTTGAATACTAGTGTTTAATTTCCCTATAATACTGAATTGTTGGTTTAGCATGGGTAAACACTTCGTTGGTCAAAACTCTGTCTAGCACAGATAAAAATTCCACATCAGTGCCAAATAAGGAACATAACAAATGACTCAGTTGAAGAAATTGTCATTTGGCAGTTTATTTTGGGGTACTTTTTTAAATGTTTGAAAATATTCTTACATTAATTAATTAAAAAGACTTTAATTAGTTTAAAAAACTTTTTTCCCAAAATAAAAAATCCAAAGTCTTTTCCTGCATTTCTCCTTGTTCTATATGTTGTGGGGATTCTCTGTGCCATCCGTAAAGCCAGCCAAAGATTGATGCCTCCGAGACGTTAATATGGAAGGAGGTTAAATCTGCTTTTAATTTTTTTTTTTTTTTTTGTATTCAAAAAATCCAAAGGAGAAACTCTTTTGAGAGGAGAAAAAAAATTCTTCCTCGAAGAGAATTGTTCCGGTAACTTTCGTCCTACGTTGTTGTTGCCCTTTAATAAGGATGGATCAATACCTCTTATTCCTAATGGTCAAGAAGCTACCCTAAAAATTAGGCAGAGAGCCAAGAAAGATTTTTGGATTGATCGCAAGCAGAGCCGAGAACTTAGGAGAGTGGGTCAAACTCAAAGGGAGCACTTAAGGGGCTGAGGAATTATTTCAGGGCTAAAAAAAGAAGTTTATTATACCCAAGAAGGAGCCTTAATAATCTGTCAATCCTCCCTCTCTCTGGTTTACAGGGAATACCCTGGAGGGCCTAGAAATTATCTCCACATTTCTTCCATCACTATTCCCAGAAAGAAATATTTCCCAGTGCTTGTAGGGTTTTGAGTTACAATACATCATTGATAAAGAGGAATGTTTGTAGCTCGGGTTTGAAACGGAGATCCTTAATGCTGTCTGAGCTTGGTGGTTTTCTTGCAGACATCTCATTACCCAACTAGGTAACATCATCAGTGCTAGAAGGGAGTGAGGTATGTAGAGAGGAGGAGATGGAGATGGAGGAGGAAGAGATGGAGGAGGAGGAGGATGACTGTGGGGTCCTTGGTGCTCTCTGAGCTTGGTGGTTTTCTTGCAGACGTCTCATTACCCAACTAGGTAACGTCATCAGTGCTACAAAAGGGAGTGGAGTCTGGCGGAGTCTACTCCCTTGTAGCACTGACAATGTTTTACTTAGTTTGGGTAATGCAAGAAAACAACCAAGATCAGAGTGAACTTAAGGACCCCCATAGTCATCCTCCTCTCCACGAACCCCACTCCTTCTAGCACTGATGATGTTACCTAGTTGGGTAATGAGACGTCTGCAAGAAAAGCACCCAGCTCGCAGAGCGCGCCAAGGACCTCACAATACATCTTTCATTTCATTCACTAAACGATAAGGAAAAGATTACCGCAGGAAACAGGAATTGACCATTATCCTTTAAATAAGAAGCCGGAAGATCAAACTTCGAAAAAACAAAGTTTTTTGACAGGGAGATCCATCCCTCCGTGGAGCAGAAGCTGCCTTCGGAAGTCGTGGGAGCTTCATCACTTGAGACTTTCAAGAAGAGGCTGGACTGCCATTTGCCAGAAATGGTGTCGGGTCTCCTGCTTGGGCGGTAGGGGATTGGACTAGATGACCTCCAAGGTCCCAACTCTGTTAATCTGAATCAGTTTTCAGCTGAGGGAAGAAGACACATTATAGGGTGGTGTGTTTTGTTTTGTGTTTTTTTCTTCTCTCCTCCTCCCTCTTTCCTCTCATGTCACCCCTTTCCCACTTAAATCAAGACGCTCGTTTCTACTAACCAGCTTTCCAGGCAATCCGGAAGCTGTAAAGCTGGCTTGTTTGCGGGACTCAAGACAAGCTTTGTGCTTTCTGTGGGGTGCCTAATCTGACAGCATTTTCCTCTCTTTTCTCCGGCCCGATCCAAGGGGAACACAGCGAAGACGAATGGGGAATGTACTACGAACACTGCCTGGGGAAACTGCAATCCCCCATCAATATTCAGAGGTCAAAAGTCAGATTTAATCCAGATCTGGAACCGCTGCAGCTCCAGGGTTATGGCTACCGCCGCGACGCATTCAAGATGACCAACAACGGCCACTCAGGTGAATATAACTGGGGGAAAGCAAAACTCTAGACTTCTGATCCAGAAATCTGGTGATTAAAAAGCTTGCAAGCGAGGGTCGTTTTGTAGCTTTATATATATATAGGCTACAACCTACGAAGAACAGTTGCAGGAATTGGGCGTGTTTAATTTAACTAAAAGAAGAAACAAGGGTGATGTGACAGCAGTCATCCAATATTTGAGGGTCTGCCCCAAAGAAAAGGGGGTCCAGCTATTTATTCTCCAAAGCACCCGAAGGCAGGACAAGAATCAAAGGATGGAAACTAACCAAGGAGAGAAGCAACCTGGAACTAAGGAGAAATTTCCTGACAGGGAGAACAATTAATCCGTGGAACAACTTGCCTTCAAAAGTGGTGGGTGTTCCTTCATTGGAGGCTTTTAGGAAGAGATTGGAGGGAATGGTCTAAGGTCTCCTGCCTGAGCAAGGGGGGTTGGGGTTGGACTAGAAGACCTCCAAGGTCCCATCCAAACTCTTGTTCTTGTGAGCATCTCCTTCTGCAATCCAGAGGATTCGTTTTTGCTTGCCTGTAGAAACCAGTTTCAGAAGCAGAATCCTTTTCTTTCTTTCCCTAAGCCTCAAGACTTCAGGTAGGCCCTAAGATCGCCCTAAGATACCTACCATCTTTTTAAAATAATATTATTATTATTTTTAAAAAAAGAAAGAATTTGAAAGCTTGTTCCAGCCACAGGCTTTATTTCTTTAAATGCGCCTTCGCGCCTTGCCATCGCCTGAGCTTGCAAGAATCAGAAGCCGAACAAACCAGCAATCAGAGGCAATAAAACCTGGATAAATAACAGTTGGCGGTCAATTAAAGTCTCGGAGGCAAGCCACAATATTACATAGCCTTAGCTTCCCCAAAGCTTGTGGTTTCAGTCCACTTTACTAGCTATAGTAGAGGGTATCGGAGTTGGCACTAGTCTGTCTTTGGAGGGGGTGGGGTGGGGGGGGATGACATTTCCAAATTAGGGGGTCATCGCAGAGAACCTCAATGGGTGACGGGGACTTCTTGGTGGTGGCCATGTTTTTTTTCACACGTACGACCCCTGCAGCGATTCACTTAACGGCGACAGCCAGAAGACTCACGAAGGGGGACCAAAACTCACTCAACAACTGTCAGCAAGGAAAGCTGGATTGGCACAACCGTGCCCCCCCCCCCAAAAAAAGATCAGAAAATAAGGCAGGCCTCCCTTAACGGCCGCCTGGCTTAGCCGTAAAAATTCTGGCCGTAATTCGAGAACCACCTATACAACGAAAACAGGCAGGATTTTTATAATGAGATACGTGAACAAATCATTGTCAACCGTCCCAAGAATGTTTCAAGCTGGCTTGTCCCCATCCAGAAGCTTCTCAAAGTTTTGAGAGGGTTTTCTGGAGCGCTCAAATTGCATGTTTCCTTCTCTTCAAGGCTCCCAAACCTCACCATATTTCTAACCCCAGATTTTACGCTCAGCTTCCTCGACTTTAAACCTGTCTGAACACACAGGATTAAAATTGGGCATCTCAAAGAGAGCCCCGTTTTAAACAGGGTTAAAAACTGGGTCGTGCAAAGGCAGCGAAGAGAGAGCCCCCCCTTTTCCAGCAGGATTAAAACTGGGGTGCAAACACCCATTTTAACCCACCCCCCCTCCACGGGAAGCGTTCCCAGGTCCGTTACAAAGAAAATCAGCAGAATGTTATTTGCGAACGAAATCGGTCCGCTTGCTTTTTTAAAAATTGCACGTGGATCCTGGCGTGATCCATTCTCCTTTCTGCCCCCGTCATCGTTTTCTTTATGCCTTTCCACATTCCATTTGGCTGATTTTGTGCTGATTTTCTCAATCCACCGGTGGGCACGCCAGAAACAACAGAGGATGGGGAGGATGGTTTGTACAAATGCAGGAGGCATTAAAAAGAGAGACAGAGAGACAGAGAGGGAGAGGGAGACGGAGAGGGAGAGACAGATGGAGAGGTAGGGAGAGAGCGCGACAGAGACAGACAGAGACAGAGAGGGAGAGAGAGAGGGAGGGAGGGAGAGCGACAGAGACAGACAGACAGAGAGGGAGAGGGAGAGACAGAGAGGGGGGAGAGAGAGACAGAGAGAGACGGAGAGGGAGAGAGAGACGGAGAGGGAGAGATAGAGAGAGGGGGGGAGAGAGAGAGACAGAGAGAGACAAAGAGAGAAAAAATAACAACAAAGGCACAGATCCGACATTACGGATGAATGGCGGTGATATTGTTAGAATTTGGGACCATTATAGAATACCCAGCACCCAGCCAACCCATATTTTTAACTTGCTGATATACTCTTAAAACCAGGAAAGCTTTATTGGCAAAAGCAGGCTAGAAAAAGAGGAGAGAATCCGGGTTGGATGGGCCTTTGGTGAGGAAAATATATAACTGGACCTTCGGCCGAGAGAAAAGACGGATGAGAGACCACTAAGAAATTCCAGAGCTGGGGGTTCAACTCTTGCTTCATGACCCCATGATTCATTTAACAACTGGGCCAAAAAATGGTCGTAAAAAAGTCACGGGGCACGAGTCGCTTAACCACCATCTTGCTTAGCAACAATTGGGGTTGTAAGTTGAGGACTATCCATAATTGAAGAATTCTTGTCCAGGGCTACTTTCTTTTGAGGGAGAGTTTCACCACTGTTTGGGCCTCCATGCCCCTCTTTTAACCCTGTTCTTGCGACCGGCGTATGATTTTGGGACACACGTTTGGCACCAATGTGAATTACTTTTGTAAGTTGTCTTTTTGGGGGGTTTTCCTTCCCGCCTCTCGCTCTGCAAAAACTTGATAAAGCCGCTAAACTAACAGCCCCAATTTAACCCCCGGGGCTCTGCTGCAATTATACAACTATTTGGATAATTGCAGATTTAGTCAGCAGGTTTGAGTGTGTGTGTGTGTTGTGTGTGTGTGTATTTGTGTGTGTGGTGTGAGAGTCACCACCTGCAAAGGAAAACTGCTTTTGTGCCTGGAGCTTAACTCGAAAGCCGATCTTGTTCAGAAAATATCGAAAGCCTTCTTTTTTATCCCCCCCCACCCCAAAAATGTAAAAAAAGGCTGTATATTTTGCAGAAAGGAATCTTTTCAGCACTGCCGTGACTTGAACCCGTTTCATCTTATTCTGGCAGGTTGTCAATAAAGGGGAGAGGAAGAGGATGAGAACTCTGTTTGAAATAGAGGTAGTCCTCGACTTATAATGACCACCATCGAGCCCAAAATTTCTGTTGTTTTCAGTGAGATATTCCTTAAATGGGTTTTGCCCCCACTTTACGACTTTTCTTGCCACCGCTGTTAAGTGAATCACTGACTTTGCTCGTCAGATGGTTCGCAGCGACAGTCGTAAGTACGAACCAGTTGGCAAGCGTCTGAATTCTGATCACACGGTCACGGGGACGCTACCAAAGTCGTAAGCGTGAAAAGCGCCGTTGTAACTTCGAACGGTCACTAAATGAACTGTGGTTAAGTCGAGGACTACCTGTAGTAGGAAACTGGTTAAGGAATTTGTAAAAACAGCGCTGACTTGGTTCCTGCATGGGACTTCCTACGCTCTTGGTTTGGTCTAAACTCAAATTTCTGGCTGAAGGCCTAAGTCCCTTTTTTTCAACCGCCGCTGTAACTTTGGAAAAGGTCACTAAAGGAAGCGTTGTAAGTCGAGGAGTACCTGCATGGGTCTGATTCCCTCCTTTCCACGCCCTTTTCTAGTTGTCATTCATCTTCCTTCGTCCGTGAAGATTATAAAAGGCCTCCCCGGGAAATTCACAGCCATCCAGCTTCACCTTCACTGGGGCGGCACGGAAAAAGAGAGCAGCGGATCCGAACACACGATCGATGGGTTGAGATATATGGCCGAGGTAGGTCACTCCGCTTCCACCTGGGGAAGAAGACGGGGTGGGGGGGGAGAGAAAGGGAAGGAGGGACATCGTAATCCCAATGCAAATATTTAAGTTTACTTCATTGTCATTGCCCCTCGTACAACAAAATTAATGAATTAGTAAATATGGTCACTGAATGAACTGTTGCAAGTCGGGGTACAAGGACCGCCTGGATTTGCATTACACTCGTCCTTGACTTAACAACTATTCGTTTAGCGGCCGTTCGAACTTTACAGCGGCACTAAAAAAAAGTCCGTTGCGACTGGTCCTCGCGCTTATGACAATGGCGGCATGATCGAAATTCATTGGCTTGGCAACCAGCATATATTGACATCCCAGAGTCAGGTGATCACCATTTCGGATCATCCCAGCCGGCGTCTGACGAGCATGGGGGAAGCCAGATTCGCCGAACAACTAAACCATGGTGGGAAAGCTTGCAAAATCAGGCACCACTCACTGAGTTGCTTTGCTGAGCAACGGAAATCCTGTTCCCATTTCTAAGCGAGGACTGCCTGTCCTTAAAGAACTAAGAATCGGTTGTCCAAGGCTATTCGGAGGGGGAGCTTCACCACCGTGTGGGCCTCCATGCCACTTTTTCACCCGTTTTCTTTTTTTTCCTCCCGCAGCTCCACATTGTCCATTACAATTCAGAAGCTTACCCCAGTTTCGACGCAGCGAAGAGTAAGCCCAACGGGCTGGCCGTCCTAGCTTTTCTTTTTGTGGTAAGTGCCACCATTTATGCCACGAGAGTCTTCCACGATGCCTACCCCAGTTGGGTGGCACAGAGCCAGAGCTGCGCTCGAACGTCTGTCCCACCTCCTTGTCCTACAAGTTCCCTCGTTTCCCCTCGTGGTCCTGCTACTTCCAACTTGTGCATTCAAGACACAGCCAGATGCTCAGACAGGATCTGGCATTTTCATCCATCTTTCTAGGCCTTCCCAAGGACCCGGGATAAGCAGATGTGAATGTTTGGCGGAGTTAAGAGATAACATCGGAGGATGTAAGCTGCTCCCAGTAAAGCTGCCTGTCGCAATTGACTGACTGTGAATGTGTCAATGACGAGGGTGTTTAGGTTTAGGGACTGCAGCTAAGGTTCCTAATGACTGTTGGAACTACCTTTGCTTGCTTCTGCCAGGGTCGTTCTATTTCTATTTGCAGGTCTTTATATTTTATCAGCTTCTGCAGTTCTTTTTCTTTTATTCTGCTATCTCCTGGTACTGCTACATTCACTATCCAGACTCTTTATCAACCATTGTTTGTTATATGATCTATTTGAATTCTAAAGCCCCAGAGCATTATAGAATAGAATTCTTTATTGGCCAAGTGTCATTGGACACCCAAGGAATTTGTCTTCTCGGTGTACATAACAGATATAAGCGGGAAATTATGATCATAGTCATCATCAAAATGCATCCATCATGAATCCTAGGATACAACACTGAGCGATGGCCGTAGGATACTAAATAAGCAATCAACATAAATCATACTAGGAAGCTAAATAAAACAATATAAATCGTAAAGATACAAGCAACAAAGTTATAGTCGTAAGTAGAAAAGGAGATAGGTAATAGGAAGGATGAGAAGAAGAAGAATACAGTCTCAGTAAATAGTTTGACAGTGTTGTGGGAATTAGTTGTTTAGCAGAATGGTGGCCTGATGTTAGGGTCCTGGGGAGACTTATTTTCCCACCTGCCAGACGCATTTTAGGTGTCAAAACACAGTCTCCAAAGAAGGAATTTTGCAATCATCTCTTCCCCTGTTCCGTATTCAAGAAACACCACTTTTAAGAGAAAAAAAAATAAGATTTATACCTAAACTCTGGAAGTACCTGCCTTTGGGTATTTCCCCAACATTGCAGGATGAAAATGGGGTTCAGCCGCGGGCCCGAAACATCGCAAGGAATCCCGAGCCCGCTTTTTGCAACCGCATTTTATAGTAAATGATGCAACAGCGCATTTTATTTTTTTCCTTGGAAAAGGTTGGTGGTATACGCTGGAAGTGGGTTTTTTTTGGTTTTTTTGTTTTTAATTCTCCTGGCATTACAAACAAATAGCTTCTTTTAGAAGGGACATTTAAAAAAACAGCTGGGGACTCTTTATTAGTGCATCCCTTTGATTTGCAAATCAAAAGCAAGGTTGTCATTTTCATGCACGCATCCCAGGACAATTGGGAGCTCAAGAGGCAATTTCCCAAAGAATGTCTTCCCCTCCCCAGCATCTGTCTGACATCTGCTTAACAGAAGGATATCTCCAACTGGGAAGGCTAAGAATCACTGGTTTTTTTTGCAGCTGCTCAGGTAGTGTCCAAATTATTGTTGTGCAGTTTGAAAAATTGGTCACTGGGAGTTAATTTTCCAGCTGTTTGCCTCTGGCTCAGAAAAATGGGCTCTCTCTCTCTCTCTCACACACACACACACACAAAACTCTCTCTCCCAATCTGGATCTGCTCTTTCATTTTTTCCAGGCAGGTCCCCCAATCTGATCAATTATAATTGGGCTCACATCATAGCTTGTTTAAGTGCGGCCAGGTCAGGTTTGCTCCACCTGAAATCGTGGTTTTTAAGAGCGAGTAGCTGGGTTGCAACCTCTTGCCAAGGCCAAGCCACAACTGAACAAACCAACATGTGGCTTAGCTTATCAATCAAGGTTTGTTATCGAGCTGGGTTGTTTTTTTTTGTGGGTTGTTTTTTTTTTTTTAAATGCTTTAAAATTAAGAAGTGTCATTGTGGCATTTCTTCCTGCCTAGTGGCTTTTAAAGGCTGGATATGATCAAGTTTAATGTCTAAAATGAAGTTTTTAAATTGAAAGTAAGAGATGGAGATTTTAAAGAGGGGCGATTATACTTCGGCTCACAACCCTGAAGCTAACACTAGGGGGCAGCAAACAATAGGGAAAGAAAGACTGGACATATTTTTTAATTTTCGGACATTTAAATTAAAAGGCGAGGCAGGGAGAAAAGCAAAATCTATGCCCGCTTCTCCTTTTGAGTGTAATTCAATCCCGATGTCCATTATTCCTGGGATGTTCCACTTGCAAGGCCCACCTGGTGGTCTCCCATCCCAACAGCAAAACTTTAATCCTGTTTTGTTTTTTTTTCTTCCTTCAAGATCAGCCAGGATCTTTTAAGTGGTGCCATTAAGGGCAAGTATGAATTAGGCAAATTTCCTTTGTCATTGGGAGTCGGGCAATATAGACATGTAATTATTTTAATTTTGTTGATTTTCAGGGCAGCCATTTCGAGAACGCTTATTACAGTGACTTCATTGCCAAATTGGCCAAAATTAAGTATGCAGGTAAGGACTGGACTTTTTTTGGGTGGGGGTGGCAGGGAGGAGAGCACCTTCTCTTGGGCTGGTGCAGAAGTGCAAATGAGATTCTCCCATACTCACCTATCAGACGCTCCTGACTGCAGTTCCCACAATTCCTTGCCATTGGCTGCACTGCCCAGAGGCTGATGGGAGATGCAGTCCAGAGGGCACTAAAGCCGCTGAATTCCATCCATGCAAGATATTTTTTTTAAAACCTGTTTTTTAAGCATCCCCCCTAGAAAGAAGGAGAACATAAATAAATAAATGCCTACTTTGGCCAACCAAATAGCGAATTAACTATATGGGGCACCTGGAAAGTGGGAAAATGGACGCTGCAAAAATCAGCGGGGGGGGGGAGAAACACACTGCTTCATGCAGCCTGGGCTCCGTTGGGACTACAAAGCCCAGCATTCCCGCTCTCCCACCTCCAAAGGGTACCAGGTTTCGAAAGCACCCTTCTCTGCTGCTTTCCTGTTCTCCTGTGTTCTCAAACCTTCTCCGTTTAAAGGCAATTTTTAAAACATTGGTCATATAGATCCATCAGCGCTGCTTCATCCGATAGTGGCCTACTTTACAAGGCTGTTGTACGGGTGTCCCTTCTCTTTTAGGGGACTCAACCACTCTCAACAGCCTGGATATCGTAGCCATGTTGCCAGAAAACCTCTCCAATTTCTACCGCTATCATGGTTCGCTGACCACCCCACCGTGTACAGAGAATGTGATCTGGACCCTGTTTGACACACCTATCAAGCTGTCTTACACCCAGGCAAGCAAACATTTCCTCTTTTGGTTCCTTATACCATCCGTGCATTGCATTGAACCATGGTTTAGGCTTATGCTGCATCCAACCATGGTTTGGATCTACTACATACTGCGCTAAACCATGGTCTGCTGAATAACACAAATGGGCTTTGCTTTTAAATGACACCCATTCTACTTTGCAACCCACAGTTGCTCAGTTCAGACAGCCCACCCACCCAGAAATAAACAAGCCACGTTAAGATAAGATTAGGTTATGTGAAGGGGGCTGTTTTCCTTAGCTGTTTGCAGGCTAAGTACCTAACATGGGATTGCAATTTACCAAAGAAGAAATCAAATCTTGATTTTTAAAGGCAGAAAGCAGCTTGATTCTCTCCCAACCATTGAATATACTGGTGGTGGTGGTGTTTTTAAATATTAACATGACAAACTTTTGCATTAACTGTAATTCTACAATTTTAGGTTGCATTACTTTTTAATCGGCATCCTTTTTTGTTGCTGTTTTTTTTAAATTGGGTTGTGTTTTGTTTTGTTTTTAAATTACCTTGGCCAATTTTGCTTAGGTTTGGGGTGTTTTTCTCCCCAGTTTTAATAGAAACAGATCATAGCAGCACCATCTGGATAGTTCCTTAAGGATGGCGAGTTTGATTTTGCAAAATAAAAATAAAAATATTGTTTTGTGGGCCCCCTTCTCATCTTGACACCCAGTGAGAGTCCATGGGAAATTGGGGACTACCAAATTCAAAATTAATCATCACACCCCTGAAAATGCTTGTTCATTTTTTTTCTCTCTACCCCCTTTACATTTGCCTTGCCAAAATCCAGACAAAAGACTGTTTGAGGGCTCCTTGGTGCTCTCTTGAGGTTGGCTATTTTCCTGCAGACATTTCATTACCCAACTAGGTAACATCATCAGTACTAAACCCACTTATGGCCAGGAGAGCTGGATTCAAGCTGTGCTGAACACACTTACTAGCAGAAA